>JBBPBX010004260.1:46841-77728 GCA_038048925.1 Garcialebias charrua | reverse complement strand
TCAGATGATGTTTTCATCTCAGTAGGCTGTGTTGTGACAGAGCTAATTGGACTTGTTGGATCTGATTCTGATGTTGTCCCACTAGCCTCAGAAGTTGGTGGTCTAGTAGTAGTTGTGACAGATGTGGTTATCTCAGTAGGCTCTTCTGTGACTGAACTTTTTGGACTCGTTGGTTCTGATTCTGATGTTTTCCAACTAGCCTCAGTTGTTGATGGGCCTGTAGAAGTGTCAGATGATGTTATGGTCTCAGTAGGCTCTGTTGTGAATGATCTATTTGGACTTGTGTGTTGTAAGTCTGATGTTGTCCCACGTGCCTCGGTCGTTGATGGACCTGTAGAAGTTGTGTCAGATGTTGTGAATGTCTCTGTAGGCTTTGTTGAAACAGAGCTAATTAGATTTGTTGGGTCTGATTCTGATGTTGTCCCTTTAGCCTCCGTTGTTGATGGACCTGTAGAAGTTGTGCCTGATGGTGTGGCTATCTCAGTAGGCTCTTCTGTAACTGTACTTGTTTGTTCTGATTCTGATGTTGTCCCACCAGCCTCAGAAGTTTGTGGTCTTGTTGTAATTGTGACAGATGCGGTTTTCTCAGTAGGCTCTGCTGTAACTGAGGTTGTTAGACTTGTTGGCTCTGCTTCTGATGTTGTCAAACCAGCCACAGAGGTTTGTGGTCCAGTAGTAGTTGTGACAGATGTGGTTGTCTCGGTACACTCTGCTGTGACTGAGCTTGATGGACTTGTGAGGAGTGAATCTGATGTTGTCCCACGTGCCTCAGTCATTGATGGACCTGTAGAAGTTGTGTCAGATGTGGTGATTGTCTCTGTAAACGCTGTTGAAACGGAGCTATTTGGATATGTTGGGTCTGATTCTGATGTCCCTTTAGCCTCAGTTGTTGATGGGCCTGTAGAAGTTGTGCCTGATGGTGTGGCTATCTCAGTAGGCTCTTCTGTAACTGAACTTGTTTGTTCTGATTCTGATGTAGTCTCACCAGCCTCAGAAGTTGGTGGTCTAGTAGTAGTTGTGACATATGTGGTTATCTCAGTAGGCTCTGCTGTGACTGAGCTTGTTGAATTTGTTGGCTTTGCTTCTGATGTAGTCTCAACAGCCACAGAAGTTTGTGGTCTAGTAGTAGTTGTGAAAGATGCGGTTTTCTCAGTAGGCTCTGTTGTGACTGAGCTTGTTGGACTTGTGGGGTTTGATTCTGATGTTGTCCCTTTAGACTCAGTTGTTGACGGACCTGTAGAAGGTGTGTCAGAAGTTGTGATTGTCTCTGTCGGCTCTGTTGAAACAGGGCTAATTGGATTTGTTGGGTCTGATTCTGATGATGTCTGTAAAGCCTCAGTTGTTGCTGGCTCTACAGAAGTTCTGCCTGATGGTGTGGCTATCTCAGTAGGTTCTTCTGTGACTGAACTTGTTGGACTTGTTGGTTCTGATTCTGATGTTGTCCCTTTAGCCTCAGTTGTTGATAGGTCTGTAGAAGTGTCAGATGATGTTATGGCCTCAGTAGTCTGTGTTGTGACAGAGCTAATTGGACTTGTTGGATCTGATTCTGATGTTGTCCCACCAGCCTCAGAAGTTGGTGGTCTAGTAGTAGTTGTGACAGATGTGTTTATCTCAGTAGGCTCTGCTGTGACTGAACTTGATGGACTTGTTAGTTCGGTTTCTGATGTTGTCCAACTAGCTTTAGTTGTTGATGGGCCTGTAGAAGTGTCAGATGATGTTATGGTCTCAGTAGGCTGTGTTGTGACAGAGCTAATTGGACTTGTTGGATCTGACTCTGATGTTGTCCCACCAGCCTCTGAAGTTGGTGGTCTAGTTTTAGTTGTGACATATGTGGTTGTCTCAGTACTCTCTGCTGTTACTAAGCTTGTCAGACTTGTTGGCTCTGCTTCTGAAGTTGTCCAAGCAGCCTCAGATGTTGGTGGTCTAGTAGTAGTTGTAACATATGTGGTTATCTCAGTAAGCTCTTTGGTGACTGAACTTGATGGACTTGTTGATTCTGATTCTGATGTTGTCCAACTAGCTTCAGTTGTTGATGGGCTTGTAGAAGTATCAGATGATGTTATGGTCTCAGTAGGGTGTGTTGTGACAAATCTATTCGGACTTGTGAGGTATGAATCTGATGTTGTCCCAACAACCTCTGAAGTTGGTGGTCTAGTAGGAGTTGCGACAGATGTGGTTGTCTCAATAGGCTCAGCTGTGACTGAGCTTGTTGGAATTGTGTGGTCTGAATCTGATGTTGTCCTACCAGCCTCATTTGTTGGTGCAACTGTAGAAGTTGTGTCAGATGTTGTGAATGTCTCTGTAAGCTCTGTTGAAACAGAGCTAATTAGATTTGTTGGGTCTGATTCTGATGTTGTCTCAAAAGCCTTAGATGTTGCTGGCCCTGTAGATGTTATGCCAGATGTTGTGGATATCTCAGTAGGCTCTTCTGTGACTGAAGTTGTTGAACTTGTTGATTCTGAATCGATGTTGTCCCTTTAGCCTCAGTTGTTGCTGGCCTTGTAAAAGTGTCAGATGATGTTTTCGTCTCAGTAGGCTGTGTTGTGACAGAGCTAATTGGACTTGTTGGATCTGATTCTGATGTTGTCCCACTAGCCTCAGACGTTGGTGGTCTAGTAGTAGTTGTGACAGATGTGGTTATCTCAGTAGGCTCTTCTGTGACTGAACTTTTTGGACTCGTTGGTTCTGATTCTGATGTTTTCCAACTAGCCTCAGTTGTTGATGGGCCTGTAGAAGTGTCAGATGATGTTATGGTCTCAGTAGGCTCTGTTGTGACTGATCTATTTGGACTTGTGAGTTGTGAGTCTGATGTTGTCCCACGTGCCTCAGTTGTTGCTGGCCTTGTAAAAGTGTCAGATGATGTTTTCGTCTCAGTAGTCTGTGTTGTGACAGAGCTAATTGGACTTGTTGGATCTGATTCTGATGTTGTCCCACTAGCCTCAGAAGTTGGTGGTCTAGTAGTAGTTGTGACAGATGTGGTTATCTCAGTAGGCTCTTCTGTGACTGAACTTTTTGGACTCGTTGGTTCTGATTCTGATGTTTTCCAACTAGCCTCAGTTGTTGATGGGCCTGTAGAAGTGTCAGATGATGTTATGGTCTCAGTAGGCTCTGTTGTGACTGATCTATTTGGACTTGTGAGTTGTGAGTCTGATGTTGTCCCACGTGCCTCAGTTGTTGCTGGCCTTGTAAAAGTGTCAGATGATGTTTTCGTCTCAGTAGTCTGTGTTGTGACAGAGCTAATTGGACTTGTTGGATCTGATTCTGATGTTGTCCCACTAGCCTCAGAAGTTGGTGGTCTAGTAGTAGTTGTGACAGATGTGGTTATCTCAGTAGGCTCTTCTGTGACTGAACTTTTTGGACTCGTTGGTTCTGATTCTGATGTTTTCCAACTAGCCTCAGTTGTTGATGGGCCTGTAGAAGTGTCAGATGATGTTATGGTCTCAGTAGGCTCTGTTGTGACTGATCTATTTGGACTTGTGAGTTGTGAGTCTGATGTTGTCCCACGTACCTCGGTCGTTGATGGACCTGTAGAAGTTGCGTCAGATGTTGTGATTGTCTCTGTAGGCGCTGTTGAAACAGAGCTAATTGGATTTGTTGGGTCTGATTCTGATGTTGTCCCTTTAGCCTCCGTTGTTGTTGGGCCTTTAGAAGTTGTGCCTGATGGTGTGGCTATCTCAGTAGGCTCTTCTGTAACTGAACTTGTTTGTTCTGATTCAAATGTTGTGCCACCAGCCTCAGAAGTTTGTGGTCTTGTTGTAATTGTGACAGATGCGGTTTTCTCAGTAGGTTCTGCTGTAACTGAGGTTGTTAGACTTGTTGGCTTTGCTTCTGATGTTGTCAAACCAGCCACAGAGGTTTGTGGTCCAGTAGTAGTTGTGACAGATGTGGTTGTCTCGGTACGCTCTGCTGTGACTGAGCTTGATGGACTTGTGAGGAGTGAATCTGATGTTGTCCCACGTGCCTCAGTCATTGATGGACCTGTAGAAGTTGTGTCAGATGTTGTAATTGTCTCTGTAAGCGCTGTTGAAACAGAGCTAATTGGATATGTTGGGTCTGATTCTGATGTCCCTTTAGCCTCAGTTATAGATGGGCCTGTAGAAGTTGTGCCTGATGGTGTGGCTATCTCAGTTGGCTCTTCTGTGACTGAACTTGTTGGTTCTGATTCTGATGTAGTCTCAACAGCCTCTGAAGTTGGTGGTCTAGTAGTAGTTGTGACATATGTGGTTATCTCAGTAGGCTCTGCTGTGACTGAGCTTGTTGGACTTGTGGGGTTTGATTCTGATGTTGTCCCTTTAGACTCAGTTGTTGACGGACCTGTAGAAGGTTTGTCAGAAGTTGTGATTGTCTCTGTCGGCTCTGTTGAAACAGGGCTAATTGGATTTGTTGGGTCTGATTCTGATGATGTCTGTAAAGCCTCAGTTGTTGCTGGCTCTACAGAAGTTCTGCCTGATGGTGTGGCTATCTCAGTAGGTTCTTCTGTGACTGAACTTGTTGGACTTGTTGGTTCTGATTCTGATGTTGTCCCTTTAGCCTCAGTTGTTGATAGGTCTGTAGAAGTGTCAGATGATGTTATGGCCTCAGTAGTCTGTGTTGTGACAGAGCTAATTGGACTTGTTGGATCTGATTTTGATGTTGTCCCATCAGCCTCAGAAGTTGGTGGTCTAGTAGTAGTTGTGACATATGTGTTTATCTCAGTAGGCTCTGCTGTGACTGAACTTGATGGACTTGTTAGTTCGGTTTCTGATGTTGTCCAACTAGCTTTAGTTGTTGATGGGCCTGTAGAAGTGTCAGATGATGTTATGGTCTCAGTAAGCTGTGTTGTGACAGAGCTAATTGGACTTGTTGGCTCTGCTTCTGAAGTTGTCCAAGCAGCCTCAGATGTTCGTGGTCTAGTAGTAGTTGTAACATATGTGGTTATCTCAGTAAGCTCTTTGGTGACAAAACTTGATGGACTTGTTGATTCTGATTCTGATGTTGTCCAACTAGCTTCAGTTGTTGATAGGCCTGTAGAAGTATCAGATGATGTTATGGTCTCAGTAGGCTGTGTTGTGACAAATCTATTCGGACTTGTGAGGTATGAATCTGATGTTGTCCCAACAACCTCTGAAGTTGGTGGTCTAGTAGGAGTTGCGACAGATGTGGTTGTCTCAATAGGCTCAGCTGTGACTGAGCTTGTTGGAATTGTGGGGTCTGAATCTGATGTTGTCCTACCAGCCTCATTTGTTGGTGCAACTGTAGAAGTTGTGTCAGATGTTGTGAATGTCTCTGTAGGCTCTGTTGAAACAGAGCTAATTAGATTTGTTGGGTCTGATTCTGATGTTGTCTCAAAAGCCTTAGATGTTGCTGGCCCTGTAGATGTTATGCCTGATGTTGTGGATATCGCAGTAGGCTCTTCTGTGACTGAAGTTGTTGAACTTGTTGATTCTGATTCTGATGTTGTCCCTTTAGACTCAGTTGTTGACAGACCTGTAGAAGGTTTGTCAGAAGTTGTGATTGTCTCTGTCGGCTCTGTTGAAACAGGGCTAATTGGATTTGTTGGGTCTGATTCTGATGATGTCTGTAAAGCCTCAGTTGTTGCTGGCTCTACAGAAGTTCTGCCTGATGGTGTGGCTATCTCAGTAGGTTCTTCTGTGACTGAACTTGTTGGACTTGTTGGTTCTGATTCTGATGTTGTCCCTTTAGCCTCAGTTGTTGATAGGTCTGTAGAAGTGTCAGATGATGTTATGGCCTCAGTAGTCTGTGTTGTGACAGAGCTAATTGGACTTGTTGGATCTGATTTTGATGTTGTCCCATCAGCCTCAGAAGTTGGTGGTCTAGTAGTAGTTGTGACATATGTGTTTATCTCAGTAGGCTCTGCTGTGACTGAACTTGATGGACTTGTTAGTTCGGTTTCTGATGTTGTCCAACTAGCTTTAGTTGTTGATGGGCCTGTAGAAGTGTCAGATGATGTTATGGTCTCAGTAAGCTGTGTTGTGACAGAGCTAATTGGACTTGTTGGCTCTGCTTCTGAAGTTGTCCAAGCAGCCTCAGATGTTGGTGGTCTAGTAGTAGTTGTAACATATGTGGTTATCTCAGTAAGCTCTTTGGTGACAAAACTTGATGGACTTGTTGATTCTGATTCTGATGTTGTCCAACTAGCTTCAGTTGTTGATAGGCCTGTAGAAGTATCAGATGATGTTATGGTCTCAGTAGGCTGTGTTGTGACAAATCTATTCGGACTTGTGAGGTATGAATCTGATGTTGTCCCAACAACCTCTGAAGTTGGTGGTCTAGTAGGAGTTGCGACAGATGTGGTTGTCTCAATAGGCTCAGCTGTGACTGAGCTTGTTGGAATTGTGGGGTCTGAATCTGATGTTGTCCTACCAGCCTCATTTGTTGGTGCAACTGTAGAAGTTGTGTCAGATGTTGTGAATGTCTCTGTAGGCTCTGTTGAAACAGAGCTAATTAGATTTGTTGGGTCTGATTCTGATGTTGTCTCAAAAGCCTTAGATGTTGCTGGCCCTGTAGATGTTATGCCTGATGTTGTGGATATCGCAGTAGGCTCTTCTGTGACTGAAGTTGTTGAACTTGTTGATTCTGAATCTGATGTTGTCCCTTTAGCCTCAGTTGTTACTGGCCTTGTAAAAGTGTCAGATGATGTTTTCGTCTCAGTAGGCTGTGTTGTGACAGAGCTAATTGGACTTGTTGGATCTGATTCTGATGTTGTCCCACTAGCCTCAGAAGTTGGTGGTCTAGTAGTAGTTGTGACAGATGTGGTTATCTCAGTAGGCTCTTCTGTGACTGAACTTTTTGGACTCGTTGGTTCTGATTCTGATGTTTTCCAACTAGCCTCAGTTGTTGATGGGCCTGTAGAAGTGTCAGATGATGTTATGGTCTCAGTAGGCTCTGTTGTGACTGATCTATTTGGACTTGTGAGTTGTGAGTCTGATGTTGTCCCACGTTCCTCGGTCGTTGATGGACCTGTAGAAGTTGTGTCAGATGTTGTGATTGTCTCTGTAGGCGCTGTTGAAACAGAGCTAATTGGATTTGTTGGGTCTGATTCTGATGTTGTCCCTTTAGCCTCCGTTGTTGATGGGCCTGTAGAAGTTGTACCTGATGGTGTGGCTATCTCAGTAGGCTCTTCTGTAACTGAACTTGTTTGTTCTGATTCAAATGTTGTCCCACCAGCCTCAGAAGTTTGTGGTCTTATTGTAATTGTGACAGATGCGGTTTTCTTAGTAGGCTCTGCTGTAACTGAGGTTGTTAGACTTGTTGGCTCTGCTTCTGATGTTGTCAAACCTGCCACAGAGGTTTTTGGTCCAGTAGTAGTTGTGACAGATGTGGTTGTCTCGGTACGCTCTGGTGTGACTGAGCTTGATGGACTTGTGAGGAGTGAATCTGATGTTGTCCCACGTGCCTCAGTCATTGATGGACTTGTAGAAGTTGTGTCAGATGTGGTGATTGTCTCTGTAAACGCTGTTGAAACAGAGCTATTTGGAAATGTTGGGTCTGATTCTGATGTCCCTTTAGCCTTAGTTGTTGATTGGCCTGTAGAAGTTGTGCCTGATGGTGTGGCTATCTCAGTAGGCTCTTCTGTAACTGAACTTGTTTGTTCTGATTCTGATGTAGTCTCACCAGCCTCAGAAGTTGGTGGTCTAGTAGTAGTTGTGACATATGTGGTTATCTCAGTAGGCTCTGCTGTGACTGAGCTTGTTGAATTTGTTGGCTTTGCTTCTGATGTAGTCTCAACAGCCACAGAAGTTTGTGGTCTAGTAGTAGTTGTGAAAGATGCGGTTTTCTCAGTAGGCTCTGTTGTGACTGAGCTTGTTGGACTTGTGGGGTTTGATTCTGATGTTGTCCCTTTAGACTCAGTTGTTGACGGACCTGTAGAAGGTGTGTCAGAAGTTGTGATTGTCTCTGTCGGCTCTGTTGAAACAGGGCTAATTGGATTTGTTGGGTCTGATTCTGATGATGTCTGTAAAGCCTCAGTTGTTGCTGGCTCTACAGAAGTTCTGCCTGATGGTGTGGCTATCTCAGTAGGTTCTTCTGTGACTGAACTTGTTGGACTTGTTGGTTCTGATTCTGATGTTGTCCCTTTAGCCTCAGTTGTTGATAGGTCTGTAGAAGTGTCAGATGATGTTATGGTCTCAGTAGGCTGTGTTGTGACAGAGCTAATTGGACTCGTTGGTTCTGATTCTGATGTTTTCCAACTAGCCTCAGTTGTTGATGGGCCTGTAGAAGTGTCAGATGATGTTATGGTCTCAGTAGGCTCTGTTGTGACTGATCTATTTGAACTTGTGAGTTGTGAGTCTGATGTTGTCCCACGTGCCTCGGTCGTTGATGGACCTGTAGAAGTTGCATCAGATGTTGTGATTGTCTCTGTAGGCGCTGTTGAAACAGAGCTAATTGGATTTGTTGGGTCTGATTCTGATGTTGTCCCTTTAGCCTCCGTTGTTGATGGGCCTGTAGAAGTTGTGCCTGTTGGTGTGGCTATTTCAGTAGGCTCTTCTGTATCTGAACTTGTTTGTTCTGATTCAAATGTTGTCCTACCAGCCTCAGAAGTTTGTGGTCTTGTTGTAATTGTGACAGATGCGGTTTTCTCAGTAGGCTCTGCTGTAACTGAGGTTGTTAGACTTGTTGGCTCTGCTTCTGATGTTGTCAAACCAGCCACAGAGGTTTGTGGTCCAGTAGTAGTTGTGACAGATGTGGTTGTCCCGGTACCCTCTGCTGTGACTGAGCTTGATGGACTTGTGAGGAAAGAATCTGATGTTGTTCTACGTGCCTCAGTCATTGATGGACCTGTTGAAGTTGTGTCAGATGTTGTGATTGTCTCTGTAAGCGCTGTTGAAACAGAGCTAATTGGATATGTTGGGTCTGATTCTGATGTCCCTTTAGCCTCAGTTATAGATGGGCCAGTAGAAGTTGTGCCTGATGGTGTGGCTATCTCAGTTGGCTCTTCTGTGACTGAAATTGTTGGTTCTGATTCAAATGTAGTCTCACCAGCCTCTGAAGTTGGTGGTCTAGTAGTAGTTGTGACATATGTGGTTATCTCAGTAGGCTCTGCTGTGACTGAGCTTGTTGAATTTGTTGGCTTTGCTTCTGATGTAGTCTCAACAGCCACAGAAGTTTGTGGTCTAGTAGTAGTTGTGAAAGAAGCGGTTTTCTCAGTAGGCTCTGTTGTGACTGAGCTTGTTGGCCTTGTGGGGTTTGATTCTGATGTTGTCCCTTTAGACTCAGTTGTTGACGGACCTGTAGAAGGTGTGTCAGAAGTTGTGATAGTCTCTGTCGGCTCTGTTGAAACAGGGCTAATTGGATTTGTTGGGTCTGATTCTGATGATGTCTGTAAAGCCTCAGTTGTTGCTGGCTCTACAGAAGTTCTGCCTGATGGTGTGGCTATCTCAGTACGTTCTTCTGTGACTGAACCTTTTGGACTTGTTGGTTCTGATTCTGATGTTGTCCCTTTAGCCTCAGTTGTTGATAGGTCTGTAGAAGTGTCAGATGATGTTATGGCCTCAGTAGTCTGTGTTTTGACAGAGCTAATTGGACTTGTTGGATCTGATTCTGATGTTGTCCCACCAGCCTCAGAAGTTGGTGGTCTAGTAGTAGTTGTGACAGATGTGTTTATCTCAGTAGGCTCTGCTGTGACTGAACTTGATGGACTTGTTAGTTCGGTTTCTGATGTTGTCCAACTAGCTTTAGTTGTTGATGGGCCTGTAGAAGTGTCAGATGATGTTATGGTCTCAGTAGGCTGTGTTGTGACAGAGCTAATTGGACTTGTTGGATCTGATTCTGATGTTGTCCCACCAGCCTCTGAAGTTGGTGGTCTAGTTTTAGTTGTGACATATGTGGTTGTCTCAGTACTCTCTGCTGTTACTAAGCTTGTCAGACTTGTTGGCTCTGCTTCTGAAGTTGTCCAAGCAGCCTCAGATGTTGGTGGTCTAGTAGTAGTTGTAACATATGTGGTTATCTCAGTAAGCTCTTTGGTGACTGAACTTGATGGACTTGTTGATTCTGATTCTGATGTTGTCCAACTAGCTTCAGTTGTTGATGGGCCTGTAGAAGTATCAGATGATGTTATGGTCTCAGTAGGCTGTGTTGTGACAAATCTATTCGGACTTGTGAGGTATGAATCTGATGTTGTCCCAACAACCTCTGAAGTTGGTGGTCTAGTAGGAGTTGCGACAGATGTGGTTGTCTCAATAGGCTCAGCTGTGACTAAGCTTGTTGGAATTGTGGGGTCTGAATCTGATGTTGTCCTACCAGCCTCATTTGTTGGTGTAACTGTAGAAGTTGTGTCAGATGTTGTGAATGTCTCTGTAGGCTCTGTTGAAACAGAGCTAATTAGATTTGTTGGGTCTGATTCTGATGTTGTCTCAAAAGCCTTAGATGTTGCTGTAGATGTTATGCCAGATGTTTTGGATATCTCAGTAGGCTCTTCTGTGACTGAAGTTGTTGAACTTGTTGATTCTGATTCCGATATTGTCCCTTTAGCCTCAGTTGTTGCTGGCCTTGTAAAAGTGTCAGATGATGTTTTCGTCTCAGTAGGCTGTGTTGTGACAGAGCTAATTGGACTTGTTGGATCTGATTCTGATGTTGTCCCACTAGCCTCAGAAGTTGGTGGTCTAGTAGTAGTTGTGACAGATGTGGTTATCTCAGTAGGCTCTTCTGTGACTGAAGTTTTTGGACTTGTTGGTTCTGATTCTGATGTTTTCCAACTAGTCTCAGTTGTTGATGGGCCTGTAGAAGTGTCAGATGATGTTATGGTCTCAGTAGGATCTGTTGTGACTGATCTATTTGAACTTGTGAGTTGTGAGTCTGATGTTGTCCCACGTGCCTCGGTCGTTGATGGACCTGTAGAAGTTGTGTCAGATGTTGTGATTGTCTCTGTAGGCGCTGTTGAAACAGAGCTAATTGGATTTGTTGGGTCTGATTCTGATGTTGTCCCTTTAGCCTCCGTTGTTGATGGGCCTGTAGAAGTTGTGCCTGATGGTGTGGCTATCTCAGTAGGCTCTTCTGTAACTGAACTTGTTTGTTCTGATTCTGATTTTGTCCCACCACCCTCAGAAGTTTGTGGTCTTGTTGTAATTGTGACAGATACGGTTTTCTCAGTAGGCTCTGCTGTAACTGAGGTTGTTAGACTTGTTGGCTCTGCTTCTGATGTTGTCAAACCAGCCACAGAGGTTTGTGGTCCAGTAGTAGTTGTGACAGATGTGGTTGTGGTTGTCCCGGTACCCTCTGCTGTGACTGAGCTTGATGGACTTGTGAGGAAAGAATCTGATGTTGTTCTACGTGCCTCAGTCATTGATGGACCTGTTGAAGTTGTGTCAGATGTTGTGATTGTCTCTGTAAGCGCTGTTGAAACAGAGCTAATTGGATATGTTGGGTCTGATTCTGATGTCCCTTTGGCCTCAGTTATAGATGGGCCTGTAGAAGTTGTGCCTGATGGCGTGGCTATCTCAGTAGGCTCTTCTGTGACTGAACTTGTTTGTTCTGATTCTGATGTAGTCTCACCATCCTTTGAAGTTGGTGGTCTAGTAGTAGTTGTGACATATGTGATTATCTCAGTAGGCTCTGCTGTGACTGAGCTTGTTGAATTTGTTGGCTTTGCTTCTGATGTAGTCTCAACAGCCACAGAAGTTTGTTGTCTAGTAGTAGTTGTGAAAGATGTGGTTTTCTCAGTAGGCTCTGTTGTGACTGAGCTTGTTGGACTTGTGGGGTTTGATTCTGATGGTATCCGTTTAGACTCAGTTGTTGACGGACCTGTAGATGTTGTGTCAGAAGTTGTGATTGTCTCTGTTGTCTCAGATGGTGTTATGGTCTCAGTAGGCTGTGTTATTACAGAGCTAATTGGACTTGTTGGATCTGATTCTGATGTTGTCCCACCAGCCTCTGAAGTTGGTGGTCTAGTTTTAGTTGTAACATTTGTGGTTGTCTCAGTACTATCTGCTGTGACTAAGCTTGTCAGACTTGTTGGCTCTGCTTCTGAAGTTGTCCAAGCAGCCTCAGATGTTGGTGGTCTAGTAGTAGTTGTAACATATGTGGTTATCTCAGAAAGCTCTTTGTCAGATGATGTCATGGTCTCAGTAGGCTGTGTTGTGACAAATCTATTCGGACTTGTGAAGTATGAATCTGATGTTGTCCCACCAACCTCTGAAGTTGGTGGTCTAGTAGGAGTTGCAACAGATGTGCTTGTCTCAATAGGCTCAGCTGTGACTGAGCTTGTTGGAATTGTGGGGTCTGGTTCTGATGTTGTCCCACCAGCCTCATTTGTTGGTGCAACTGTAGAAGTTATGTCAGATGTTGTGAATATCTCTGTAGGCTCTGTTGAAACAGAGCTAATTAGATTTGTTGGGTCTGATTCTGATGTTGTCTCAAAAGCCTTAGAAGTTGCTGGCCCTGTAGATGTTGTGCCTGATGTTGTTGATATCTCAGTAGGCTCTTCTGTGACTGAAGTTGTTGAACTTGTTGGTTCTGATTCCGATGTTGTCCCTTTAGCCTCAGTTTTTGCTAGCCCTGTAGAAGTGTCAGATGATGATTTCGTCTCAGTAGGCTGTGTTGTGACAGAGCTACTTGGACTTGTTGGATCAAATTCTGATGTTGTCCCACCAGCCTCAGAAGTTGGTGGTCTAGTAGTAGATGTGACAGATGTGGTTATCTCAGTAGGCTCTTCTGTGACTGAACTTTTTGGACTCGTTGGTTCTGATTCTGATGTTTTCCAACTAGCCTCAGTTGTTGATGGACCTGTAGAAGTGTCAGATGATGTTATGGTCTCAGTAGGCTCTGTTGTGACTAATCTATTTGGACTTGTGAGTTGTGAATCTGATGTTGTCCCACGTACCTCGGTCGTTGATGGACCTGTAAAAGTTGTGTCAGATGTTTTGATTGTCTCTGTAGGCGCTGTTGAAAAAGAGCTAATTGGATTTGTTGGGTCTGATTCTGATGTTGTCCCTTTAGCCTCTGTTGTTGATGGGCCTGTAGAAGTTGTACCTGATGGTGTGGCTATCTCAGTAGGCTCTTCTGTAACTGAACTTGTTTGTTCTAATTCTGATGTTGTCCCACCAACCTCAGATGTCTGTGGTCTTGTTGTAATTGTGACAGATGTGGTTTTCTCAGTAAACTCTGCTGTAACTGAGGTTGTTAGACTTGTTGGCTCTGCTTCTGATGTTGTCAAACCAGCCACAGAGGTTTGTGGTCCAGTAGTAGTTGTGACAGATGTGGTTGTCTCGGTATGCTCTGCTGTGACTAAGCTTGATGGACTTGTAAGGAGTGAATCTGATGTTGTCCCACGTGCCTCAGTTGTTGATGGACCTGTAGAAATGTAAGATGATGTTATGGTCTCAGTAGGCTCTGTTGTGACTAATCTATTTGGACGTGTGAGTTGTGAATATGATGTTGTCCCACGTGCCTCGGTCGTTGATGGACCTGTAGAAGTTGTGTCAGATGTTGTGATTGTCTCTGTAGGCGCTGTTGAAACAGAGCTAATTGGATATGTTGGGTCTGATTCTGATGTCCCTTTAGCCTCAGTTGTTGATGGGCCTGTAGAAGTTGTGCCTGATGGTGTGGTTATCTCAGTAGGCTCTTCTGTGACTGAGCTTGATGGTTCTGATTCTGATGTAGTCTCACCAGCCTCTGAAGTTGGTGGTCTAGTAGTAGTTGTGACATATGTGGTTATCTCAGTAGGCTCTGCTGTGACCGAGCTTGTTGAATTTGTTGGCTTTGCTTCTGATGTAGTCTCAACAGCCACAGAAGTTTGTTGTCTAGTAGTAGTTATGAAAGATGTAGTTTTCTCAGTAGGCTCTGTTGTGACTGAGCTTGTTGGATTTGTGGGATTTGATTCTGATGTTGTTCCTTTAGACTCAGTTGTTGACGGACCTGTAGAAGTTGTGTCAGAAGTTGTGATTGTCTCTGTCGGCTCTGTTGAAACAGAGCTAATTGGCATTGTTGGGTCTGATTCTGATGATGTCTGTAAAGCCTCAGTTGTTGCTGGCTCTGCAGAAGTTTTGCCTGATGGTGTTGCTATCTCAGTAGGTTCTTCTGTGACTGAACTTGTTGGACTTGTTGGTTCTGATTCTGATGTTGTCCCTTTAGCCTCAGTTGTTGCTGGCCATGTAAAAGTGTCAGATGACGTTTTCGTCTCAGTAGGCTGTGTTTTGACAGAGCTAATTGGACTTGTTGGATCTGATTCTGATGTTGTCCCACCAACCTCAGACGTTGGTGGTCTAGTAGTAATTGTGACAGATGTGGTTATCTCAGTAGGCTCTTCAGTGACTGAACTTTTAGGACTCGTTGGTTCTGATTCAGATGTTTTCCAACTAGCCTCAGTTGTTGATGGGCCTGTAGAAGTGTCAGATGATGTTATGGTCTCGGTAGGCACTGTTGTGACAAATCTATTTGGACTTGTGAGGTTTGAATCTGATGTTGTCCCACGTGCCTCAGTCATTGATGGGCCTGTAGAAGTTGTGTCAGATGTTGTGATTGTCTCTGTAGGCGC
This sequence comes from Garcialebias charrua, assembly GCA_038048925.1. Taxonomy (NCBI): domain Eukaryota; kingdom Metazoa; phylum Chordata; class Actinopteri; order Cyprinodontiformes; family Rivulidae; genus Garcialebias; species Garcialebias charrua. Next base: position 63,258 of record JBBPBX010004260.1, on the reverse strand, counting down.
TGTTGAAACAGAGCTACCAGTAATTGGATTTGTTGGGTCTGATTCTGATGTCCCTTTAGCCTCAGTAGTTGATGGGCCTGTAGAAATGTCAGACTTTGATATGGGATCAGTAGGCTGTGTTGTGACAGAGCTAATTACACTTGTTGGCTCTGCTTCTGATGTAGACACACCAGCTTCAGAAGTTGGTGGTCTAGTAGTAGTTGCGACAGATGTGGTTATCTCAGTAGGCTCTTTTGTTACTAAACTTGTTGGACTTAATTGTTCTGATTCTGATGTTGTCCAACTAGCTTCAGTTGTTGATAGACCCTTAGAAGTGTCAGTTGATGTTATGGTCTCAATAGGTCGTGTTGTGACAAATCTATTTGGACTTGTGAGGTGTGAATCCGATGTTATCCCACCAGCCTCTGAAGTTGGTGGTCTAGTAGTAGTTGTGACAGATGTTGTTGTCTCAATCGGCTCTGCTGTGACTGAGCTTGTTGGACTTGTGGGGTTTGATTCTGATGTTGTCCCACTAGCCTCATTTGTTGGTTGAACTGTAGAGGTGGTGTCGGATGTTGTGAATGTCTCTGTAGACTCTGTTGAAACAGAGCTACCGGTAATTGGATTTGTTGTGTCTGATTCTGAGGTTGACTCAAAAGCCTTAGTTGTTGCTGGCCTTGTAGATGTTGTGCTTGATGGTGTGGCTATCTCAGTTGATGGGCCTGTAGAAGTGTCAGATGACGTTATGGTCTCAGTAGGCTGTGTTGTGACAAATTTATTTGGACTTGTGAGGTGTGAATCTGATGTTGTCCCACCAGCCTCTGAAGTTGGTGGTGTAGTTGTAGTTGTGACAGATGTGGTTGTCTCAGTAATGTCCGCTGTGACTATGCTTGTTGGGCTTGTGGTGTGTGAATCAGATGTTGTCCCACGTGCCTCAGTTGTTGAAGGACCTGTAGAAGTTCTGTCAGATGTTTGTATTGTCTCTGTAGTCTCTGTTGAAACAGAGCTAATTGGATTGGTTGGGTCTGATTCTGATGTTGTCTCAAAAGCCTCAGTGTTTGCTGGCTCTGCAGAAGTTGTGCCTGATGGGGAGGATATCTCAGTCGGCTCTTCTGTGACTAAACTTGTTGGACTTGTTGGTTCTGATTCTGATGTTGTCCCTTTAGCCTCAGTTTTTGACGGGCCAGTAGAAGTGTCAGATGATGTTATGGTCTTAGTAGGCTGTGTTGTGACAGAGCTAATTGGACTTGTTGGATCTGATTCTGATGTTGTCCCACCAGCCTCAGAAGTTGGTGGTCTAGTAGTAGTTGTGACAGATGTGTTTATCTCAGTAGGCTCTGCTGTGACTGAACTTGATGGACTTGTTGGTTCGGTTTCTGATGTTGTCCAACTAGCTTCAGTTGTTGATGGGCCTGTAGAAGTGTCAGATGATGTTATGGTCTCAGTAGGCTGTGTTGTGACAGAGCTAATTGGACTTGTTGGATCTGATTCTGATGTTGTCCCACCAGCCTCAGAAGTTGGTGGTCTAGTTGTAGTTGTGACAGATGTGGTTGTCTCAGTAGGCTCTGATGTGACTGAGCTTGTTGGACTTGTGAGGTTTGAATCTGATGTTGTCCCACCAGCCTCAGAAATTGGTAGTTTAGTAGAATTTGTTTCAGATTTTGTGCTTTTTTCAGTAGACATTGTTGTCACTAAGCTAGTTGGACTTCTTGACACATATTCTGATGTCCCACCAACCTTTGTCGTGAATGAGCCTGTAGAAGTTGTGTCAGATGGTCGTGTTGACTCAGAATGTGGTGATGTGACTGAGCTTTTTGGACTTGTGTCATAGTCACTTGTTGTCCCACTAGCCTTAGTTGTGAGTGGTCCAGCAGAAGTTGTGTCAGATGGTGTTGTAGTGTCTGTAGGTTCTGTTGTTACTGAGCCATATGGACTTGATGACTCTGATTCTGATGTTTTCCCACTAGCCTCAGTAAATTGTGGTCCAGTAGAAATTGTGGCAGATGGTTTGGTTATATCAGTTGGATCTGTTGTTAATGAGCTAATTAAACCTGTTGGCTCTGATTCAGATGCTGTCCCACCAGCCTCAGTAATTTGTGGACCAGTAGAAGTTGTATCATATGGTGTGGTTATTTCACCATGCTCTGCTGTGACTGAGCTAGTTGAACTTGTTGGGTCTGATCCTGATAGTGTCCAAACATCCTCAGTTTTTTGTTGACCAGTAGAAGTTGTTTCTGATAGTGAAGTTATCTCAGTAGTTCCTGTTATGACAGAGTTTGTTGGATTTGTTGATACAGATTCTAATGTTGTACCTCTAGCCTCATTTGTGGGTGGGCCAGTAGATGTTGGGTTAGATTGTGTGATTGTCTCACTATTCTTTGTCGTGACTGAGCTAGTTGGACTTGTTGGCTCAATATGTGATGTTGAAACATTATCACCAGATGATGTCAGACTACTTTCATGTGTTGGATGTGATGAAGCTTTAAGAACAAAAGGTCTAAGTGTACCAGAATCTGTGCGACTTGTAGATCCATCTTGCAAACTGGTGTCAGCTGAATGTAAAAAAAAAGAAAGCAAAAAGACTGTGGTTGTAAAGATACGTTTTCACATTTCAAGTAGATGTTTTTAATAAATATTTTTACATCACAAATATAGTCTATCAAATATTTGGCTGACTACATTTGTGATATAAAAAATGAGCACTAAACACTATGCAAACTTCTTAAAAACTGGGCAGTGTTTAAGAAGTTTGCTTCGTGCTTTTAGTTTCTGCACATATAATTTTTTTGATTTACTTTGTCAACCTTTATATTTTTAGTCAGTAATTCACTGGTTACTGTTTTCAAATTTACAGGTGATCCCTATGCAGGAGCTTTGAATTTGACTTGACGAAAATGACTGAGAAACTATACAGACATGCTAATTGAGGGTGGAAGTGCTAAAGTACTGAAGCATTTGTATAACTACAGTACATTTAATCCTTTTGCATTTTTAAGATTTCTCATCTATACAGAAATGAACAGTCTTTATTTTAATTTTATTAATGGCTGTTAGAATATTAATTAATCATCCAGAAAAAGAATACATAAACATCACATACTGATATGTACATGACATTGAGTGAAATAAGTGATCCCCAAATAAAACCTGATTTAGTTTTGGTGGAAAACCCTTTGCGGTTAAGATGTCTTTCTAGCTGGTCACCAGGTTTGTCACATCTTAAGAGGGACTTGGTCTCATTTTTCTTTTCAGAAACTCTTTTTCTTCTTTCCCTCTTCAGGGGTCACCACAGCGAGTCATCCTTCTCCATCTCACTCTGTCCTCTGCTTCCTCTGTCCTCGCTCCAACTTCCTCCATGTCCGCTTTAACTGCATCCATATATATTTTCTTGGCCTTCCTCTTTGTCTTCTTCCTGGCAGTTGCATTTCTAACATCTTTCTACCAATATACCCACAGTCCCTCCTGTGGACATGTCCAAACCATCTCATTCTGGCCTCTCTAACTTTATCGCCCAGTTGTTCAACCTGTGCTATGCCTCTGATTACAGTATCTAATTTCTAATCTTATCCATCATTGTCTCTCCTAAAGAGACTCTCAACATCTTCTTATCTGCCACTTCCAGTTCTTCTCCTGTCTTTTTGTCAATGTCTCTGTCTCCAGACCATACAACATAGCTGGTCTCACCACTGTCTTGTAAATTTTTCCTTTGATCTTTGCTGACATCCTTTTGTCACAAATCACTCCTGAAACTTTTCTCCATCCACTCCATCCTGCCTGGACTGTCTTTTTTTTTACCTCTTTACCACATTCCCCATTTTCCTGGACAGTGGACCCCAAGTACTTGAAGTCCTCCACATTTGCGATTGCTGCTCCTTGTAGCCTCACTGTTCCACCAGCCTCCCTCTCATTTACACACGTGTACTCTGTGTAAAGCCCCCAATATACTCCCGCATACGTCCATACGCAGAGGTACGCACATACGTACGCAGAGGTACAAGCGTATTCCCGCAGGGCATGTACTCAAACAGCTCAATTTTTACAACCGCTTACGCAAACGTAGTGTCGCACAATAAACTGCCCGGTGCCGGACTGTTTTGTATGTGACACCAATGTATTAAATTCCCCTCCTTCATCCCTGATCTGGCCTTTTCTTTTGTTTTTTTGCCAAAAGGCACATGATCTCTTCCTCCTCAGTTGATACTATGACTGAAATTATGAGAAATGAACAAATTTGTCACGAGCTAATTAAACTCGGGTCCAGTGTGTCTGCGGGAGGTTCTGGAGATTTCCTGGTGTGCTGGTCTGATGTGTGAGCAGCAGGACCAGCGCACCCTGTTTTTTTATTTAATTTTTTAGAACTTTTTATTAACAACACATAAACACAGAACACCGCTGAGGCTGCCAGCGCTTTTTTCTTTTTTCGACCTGTCAATCAATTCAGTAGGCGTGTCAGCAAATGACCAATCAGCTACCTCAATTTGTCCCATAGGTAAACACTCCTTGTCTGTGGAGCTGCACTGCAGCTGCTCAGGGTGGATACTCGAGTATGATGTCTGAACCCTCTGCGTACAGTACATGCATACGTACGCGTGAACGGATGGACGTGGGAGTATACTGGGAGCTTTACTATGGCTGACTTTCAGCCCTCTTCTTTCAAGTGCATACCTCCACCTCTCCAAGTTTTCTTCCACCTGTTCCCTGTTCTTCCCAATGTCATCTGCAAACATTATAGTCCATGCAGATTCCCGCCTGACCTCATCTGTTAGTCGGTCCATTACCAGAGCAAGCAAGAAGGGGCTCAGAGCCGATCCTTGATGCAATCCCACCTCCACTTTGAAGCTATCTGTCACTCCTACAGCACATCTCACCACTGTCCTGCTGTCCTCATACATGTCCTGTACCAGCCTAACATACTTCTCTGCCACTCCAGATTTCTTCATGCAATACCACACCTCCTCCCTCAGCACCCTGTCATATGTTTTTTCTAAATCCATAAAAACACAATGGAGTTCTTTTCTGACCCTCTCTGTACTTCTCCAGCAGCATTTCTCAAAGCAAAGATGGTGGTACACTTTCTTGACATGAAACCATACTCACAAATTCACATCTCATCCAAGTCTTGCTTCCACAACTCTCTCCCAGATCTTCATTGTGTGACTCGTTAACTTAATTCCCCCTGTAGTTAATACAACTCTACACATCACCCTTGCATTTATAAATGGGCACCAGCACACTTCTACATTCCTCAGGCATTTTCTCACCCTCAAATATGCCATTGAATATTTGAATAAAAAACGTCACTGCCATCTCCAAGACATGTTCAAACCTCCACTGGTATGTCATCAGGTCCTACTGCCTTCCCTTTCTTCATTCATTTCAGAGCTTTCCGGACTTCACCCTCACTCATCTTTCCCACTTCCTGGTCAACAAATTATTTTACTACTCTTCTTTCTCTTTTGTCTCTTTATTCATTAGCTCCCAAAGTACTCCTTCATTTTTTTGTCACACTCTCCTCACTTGTGAACATTACCATTTCCATGTTTAACAAGCCTAACCTGTTGCACATCCTTTCCAGTCTGATCCTCTGAAATTTTCAGACATTCTGTTCGTGGTAAGAAATATTGTGTCACTTTCTGTTTTCTCAAAGAAACCTTAGACAGTCTGGAGAGTTATGTGGATGAGTGTTTTGACAACATTGTGATGGGCAAACCACAAAAAAAAAAAAAAAAAACAGAATCCATGGCCACACCAACATCTAAACACATGTGTTCAGAGAGCTCAACCAGCAAGTCCACATCTCCAGAGAAAAGCTTCACTGATGTCCTGGACTCTATAGACAAGAAGCTAACCAGCTTAGATGCCCGACTGGCCCTGGTGGAGGTTCTACACAAGGAATTCCACTCACTGAAGGAGTTTCTGGAGTTCAGCCAAGCTCAGGTGGCGTCACTCGTTGCAGAGAACCAAACTCTGAGGGGTAACGTCAAATAACTCAGGGAAGATGGCATAGCTGACCGGAGAAACAGAAAAATTAAAGAATCCATTCTGGACATTCATGTTCAGAGCATGCAAGACAACCTTGTCTTCTCCAAGATCCCAGAACGAGCAGAAGAGGACGCTGATGTTTCGATCCTTGAGTTTATGCAATGTCAGCTGAAACTCCCAAGTGAGACAGTAAAAAAAGTCACATTCCATCGTGTTCACCGGCTCGGAGGTAAGTAGCCTTATAACAAGCGACCTCGGCCAATTATAGCTAAATTTGAGCACTGTAAAGAAAAACAGCAGGTCAGAAGTCGAGGCAGAGAGCTGCATGGGACAGACTTCAGTGTAAACAATCAATTTCCTAAAGAAATCCTCGATCAGATGTGAGTTTTGTTCCCAATCAGGAAGAAATATGTCTGAGGGTGTCAGAGCTACGGTGGCTGTAGACAAACTTTATGTTAATGGTCAGCTGTTTAGGGAATGGGACATCACTCCATGGCTTTATTAAAAGGAACAACAGGTTCGTCTAAAGCAGGGCTATTAAACTGACGGCCCGTGGGCCAAATCAGGCCCACATGTGAGCTAAGTTTGGTCCACCAATGGATTCACTTTTTAAAAACAAAACTAGAGTTTTAACTACAGTATAAAACAAAGTTGCTTAAGGATAAGAACTACTGGATATATATGACTCCTGAACGCTTGGCTTTCAGTAACTGTGGCCCCCTGGGCGGTTTAGTTTCCTGACCAGTGTCCTGACCAGCTGCATCACGGTGTGGTTTGGTGCATGCACTGCATCATGCCGCAAGAGCCTCCAGCGCATCGTGAAAGCAGCTGAGAAGATCGTCGGCACCTCCTTGCCCTCACTGCAGGACTTACACAGCAAACGCCTCACTCGGAAAGCCCACTGCATGGCAGGTGATCCCACACACCCACTACACAGCTGCTTCAGACTGCTGCCATCAGGGAGGAGACTGAGGAGTCTCCAGGCTCGAACCAGCAGACTGAGAGACAGCTCTGTTCATCAGGCAGTCAGAATGCTAAACACTCTGCCTGCTCTGCCTCCCCTCCCATTTGAACTGCCTTAACACAAAAAACTTTCTCACACATTACCACTCAACACAAAGTTTTTAACACTGGACCCTGTGTCATCAAACGGGTTATTCACTAAACTCTCGGTCATGTGCTCATTCAGTTTGCACTACTTCTCATATTTGCACTAATGTTTGTATTACATTACTGCCTATAGTCATACTACTGTTTACATTCACTGTTTACATTTATTAATACTGTTTACATTTATTACTACTGCTTTACATTTATTACTACTGTTTACATTTACACTACTTTTATCTACACTACTGCAGATACATATACAGCATTCTCTGACTAGCCTTATCTAAGGATGCCAAATGTGCCTTATGTGCCTCACTGCATATGCCACTTTGCCTCTATACCAACATCAACTACCTCATACATATACTGTGTACATTAACTTATATGCTGCTGTGCCACTCTTTGCAAATGTCAATGCTAGAACCTTCAGTTTATTTTATAGATATACTTTTTATACTTTTTATACTACTATGCAAAAACTCAGGACAGTATTACACTTTTATTATTTCATTTTATGCTTATGTTCATTGGGTGTTTGGTGTTTTAGGGGTGTTTGGTGTTTCAGTGTTGGTGTAAATTTTCATACTTTTATACTATTATGAAAAAACTCAGGACAGTGTTACACTTTTACTATTTTATGCTTATGTTTATTAAATGTTTTAGTGTTTAGTGTTTAGATGGTTACTGTTGCACCGAGGGACTGAGAGAAACGCAATTTCGATCCTGTGTATGTCCTATACATATTGCAGTTCTGACAATAAAGTTGACTTTGACTTTGACTTTTGACTTTAGTTGAGTAGTCCTGGTCTAACGCTTGCTACACTGGAGGTAAATTAACTGGTATTGTAAATAAAATGTTAAGCATAGCTCGGGTGTCTGCACTGGTGAAGGTGAACGGTGTCACGGCTATTCTTTTTTTTCTCTCCTTTCTATTGCTTTATTTTCTCCTTTACATTTGTCTGTTACAACACAACTTCATATTTCTTTTCTCTTCTTTACCATCCAACAATCATTTACACACAAGCACACCAAAACACACACACACACACACACACCTACACATACACACACACCTACACCCCCACACACACACAAACACACACACACACACCCCTCATAAGAGAACTTTGTCTATGAGTGCACACCTATTTCCCCAGCTCCCCGGGCGCTTTCTATGGCTGCTCACTGCACCACCTGGTGGTGGTTGGGTTAAATGCAGAGACGAATTTCGTCTTGTATGGGACACATACACAGATGACAAAAATGTGACATTTATTTATTTATTTATATCTTTTCACCTCTCTCACAACCAGCATTTGCTCAATTTCCTTGTACCTTTCCACCTCAAACATCACTGTTTCTAAACATCCAAACAGGCAAGTTCAAGCATTAATTCTGATTTTATTTGGCTCTGTTTGTATCTATGGTGACATGCGCTTGTCAACTTTTAGCTCATCACACACAACTATGGGCACAGTAAGGTTTGTGACTTGGAATGTCAATGGAACCAGTACTCAACAAAAGAGATTAGGAAATTTTAACCAGCTTAAAAGATTACAGGCAGATGTTGTCTTTTTACAAGAGATTCATCAATCTACGACAACTGCAGATAATCTTAAATCACCTGAGTTTCCTGATGTGTTTTGTGCCTGCTATAACTCAAGACAAAGGGGAAAGGCAATATATTACACAAAATGTTAATTTTACAGAACTAGACACAGTTACAGACACAAAGGGTAGATATATAATAATAAAACTTTGTATAAATAACCACAAATTGGGGTTCATATATGGCCCAAATGTTGATGACACCTTTTTTTCATGATTTTTTTCTCAGTACTGTCTGATCACTCGGATTGCTCACTTATACTTGGAGGTGACCTCAACTTAAGTTTAAATGAAGAATTAGACAGATGTAGTAGAGCAGGAACTCAGCATAGTTGGCAGTCCATAAATATAGTTAAACAGTACATGAATGATTACGGACTTTGCGATGCATGGCAATCTCTTCACCTGAACCATAGGGAGTATACTTTCTTCTCACATTTCCATCACTCTTACTCTTGTCTAGATTATTTTTTTTGCAAGCAGCTCGTTGTTTACGGACATCTCAGACACTGAGATACACCCTATAGCTGTCAGTGATCATGCTCCTGTCTCTTTAACTTTAGTAAACAGAAAATAAATCCAGCTGCAAGCCTTCCAAGTTTGGCTTAAATGTAACTTTCCAGACAGGAGTTTTGGGGATTTCATTTTTTGTGGCAAATGTTTTATGAGCACTTCCTTTAGGCTTTTCAACATATCATATATGGTAATTAGCAGTTAGCAAATACAGTGTCAGTGACAAAGCTGGAAGAGTCACCCAATAATCGTGAGTTTCTTGTGTGAGTGGGCGGGCCTTAAGTGATGTCATGGATCCACAATACCAATTTGTCTCGAAGTGCTCATTGATCTAGTCCAAAAAATCTGGTGTAGATGGGATTATGTATCACTTTGATCATTTTTATAGATTGTGAAAACTGGTAAATGATCACTTAAGTCGGTCGTTAAAATACCATCTATCACATCCCCATTTGTTATATTTGTGAAAATATTATCACTTATTGTTGACAGGATTCGGTTCCGGTGGAGGACGCAGACCCAGAATGCAGGCGAAACAGGACTCAGAGACACAAATGTAAAATAATAATCACTTTAATAAACAAAACAAAAAGACTGAACGGTGCAGTCACTTACAAAACGAGGGAATGATAGATGGCTCCACCAGACATCAGGGAGGAATGGATTTGATTTGATTTTATGACCCGGCGAGGAACAGATGAAATGAGAGGGCTTTTATACACTGAGGGATAGTGAGTAAAACTCAGAGCACCTTGGCAGGCGGCAGGTGAAAGTGATTAGCTATGGACAACAGGTGAAAATGATTAGCGATGAGGCATGAACTGAGGAGTGAGCAAAAACAGAAAAAACATGACAGGCGCAGAGCCTGACAGGCGCAGATCATGACAGAACCCCCCCCTCAAGGGTGGCACCCGACACCCCCAAGAAGGACCCCCCAAAAGAACAAGGGCGGGTGGAGGGAGGCAACCGGCAGGACGGCGGGCCAACACCGGCCAGATCCGGGGGACGCCCAGGAGGACGCCCATCACCACCAGCCAGATCCGGGGGACGCCCAGGAGGACGCCCATCACCACCAGCCAGATCCGGGGGACGCCCAGGAGGACGCCCATCACCACCAGCCAGATCCGGGGGTTGACCTGGAGGCCGCCCATCGCCATCAGCTGGTTCAGGAGGTCGTCCATCGAGCGGCGATGCGTTAGGCGGGTGACCGGAGTAACGCCCAGCAACGGCCGGAACACCTTCGTCGGCCGGAACACCTTCGTCGGCCGGAACACCTTCGTCGGCCGGAACACCTTCGTCGGCCGGAACACCTTCGTCGGCCGGAACACCTTCGTCGGCCGGAACACCTTCGTCGGCCGGAACACCATCGTCGGCCGGAACACCATCGTCGGCCGGAACACCATCGTCGGCCGGAACACCATCGTCGGCCGGAACACCATCGTCGGCCGGAACACCATCGTCGGCCGGAACACCATCGTCGGCCGGAACACCATCGTCGGCCGGAAACAAGATCCCGACAGTAGGGACTTGGTCGGCCGGTCCCGAGTCGTCGTCTGCGTTGTCGGGACCCCCGTCATCGAGATCCTCGTCGTGGGGACCCTCGTGGACGTCGAACGGCGAGACGTCTTCAAGACCCTCGTCGTCAGGATCCTCGAGACCCCCGTCTTTGTGAGGACCCTCGGCTGAGACGTCGTCGTCTGGACCCTCGTCGGGCCCATCTGAGACGTCGTCGTCTGGACCCTCTTCGTCGGGCTCCTCCGAGACGTCGTCGTCTGGACCCTCGTCGTCAGGCTCCTCCGAGACGTCGTCGTCTGGACCCTCGTCGTCAGGCTCCTCCGAGACGTCGTCGTCTGGACCCTCGTCGTCAGGCTCCTCCGAGACGTCGTCGTCTGGACCCTCGTCGTCGGGCTCCTCCGAGACGTCGTCGGGCGCCGTCGAGGCCGCAGGCGAGGAGACCACCGTCGAGTCTGCAGGCGAAGAGACGGCGTCTGGACCCTCGGCGTCTGGACCCTCTGAGAAGACGAGACCTGCAGCAGCCGAAGCGTCGAGGTCTGCAGCAGCCGAAGCGTCGAGGTCTGCAGCAGCCGAAGCGTCGAGGTCTGCAGCAACCGAAGCGTCGAGGTCTGCAGCAGCCGAAGCGTCGAGGTCTGCAGCAGCCGAAGCGTCGAGGTCTGCAGCAGCCAGTTCAGAGTCCTTTGCGGCTGGTTGCTGATCTCCAGCGGCAGAGAGGACCTCAGCACCCAGGATCACATCTGGACCAGTTTCTGTGGAGACAATGAGAAATACTGCATCCGATGGACCGGGTGCAAGACCCAGCCTTGGTGCAGGAACCAGTCTGGGTGCTGGGACCGGGACCAGTCTGGGTGCTGGGACCGGGACCAGTCTGGGTGCTGGGACCGGGACCAGTCTGGGTGCTGGGACCGGGACCAGTCTGGGTGCTGGGACAGGGACCAGTCTGGGTGCTGGGACAGGGACCAGTCTGGGTGCTGCTGGACCTGAGCTGGGAGGTGCATCAGGCTGAGAAGCTGCTACTGGGCTCAGATATTCAGCTGTGGGTGGATGGGTGGGAGCTGCAGCTGTCTGTGAGTTCTGACGTTCAGCAGCTGTGGGACGTTCAGCTGCTGTGGGACGGCTCAGAAGAGGACTTGATGAAGACGAGTTGTGATCAGCAGGAGGTGGACCAGGCTGAACGCGAGCGAGCAGTGAGCGTAACACACAGCTCTCCTCCCAAGCCTGCTCGAACAGTTGCCACGCCCCCAGCGAGTCGTCTTTGTTATCAGCTCCAGTATATGAGGAAATGATTCCTTCGGCGGCGATTAATCTCTCCCACAAAACACTGGAGCTGCAGACTTCCAGGCTCCCAGCAACAGGAGCGTATGGGCGAGCAACCTCCTCCTTCTGCCCCAGTCTCGCCTCAGTCCTGTCAGAACCGCTGTCAGTGCATGGGCTGACACATGCCCCCCCCCAAGAAAATTTCCCCGGCTTTTCTGACAGCCGGCGTGGAGAGTTTGACGGTGGGCGGGGCTGGAACCCGGAAATGTCCGCACGTTCTGTCCAGCGGTGACGTGGACTGTGAGCCGATACCGGGTCCATCCAAAACCCATTTGGGTCCTCGTCCTCCTCCTCGTCCGAGTCAGACCACATCGACCCGAGTGTTGGAACGGAGGGGGGAGACAGCCAAAAAGCTGCGCGGCCGCCTCCGTGCTTCCGCTCTTCCTCCTCGACCAGAAGCGGGGATGAGAGAACCTCCGTCTCCGAGCTGTGGTTCCCCCAGCCGTTCTCCGCACAAACCCCGTACATGTGGATCACGGTCAGCCCGTCCAGTCCTGGGGCCGCGTCCGTCAGACGCTGAGCCGGTTTGCTGTTTCGCCTGTGGGTCCTGCGATTACGTGATGGCCGGGTCATACTGACAGGATTCGGTTCCGGTGGAGGACGCAGACCCAGAATGCAGGCGAAACAGGACTCAGAGACACAAATGTAAAATAATAATCACTTTAATAAACAAAACAAAAAGACTGAACGGTGCAGTCACTTACAAAACGAGGGAATGATAGATGGCTCCACCAGACATCAGGGAGGAATGGATTTGATTTGATTTTATGACCCGGCGAGGAACAGATGAAATGAGAGGGCTTTTATACACTGAGGGATAGTGAGTAAAACTCAGAGCACCTTGGCAGGCGGCAGGTGAAAGTGATTAGCTATGGACAACAGGTGAAAATGATTAGCGATGAGGCATGAACTGAGGAGTGAGCAAAAACAGAAAAAACATGACAGGCGCAGAGCCTGACAGGCGCAGATCATGACAATTGTGGCACTATGAGTTGTAGTTCTAGTTGGTTTTGATATCAACAGATACAGATTTAAACTATACATTGGATTTATAAATGTACTAATGTTATTTGAATCTGTTTTATTTCCCAGATCAATATTAAAGTCTCCACACAAAAAACTTTTTTTTAGTTAAAACTCTTTTCCAATAGCTCCAAGATTATATCAGTGAATATTTTTATATTTGATCCTGGTGATCTATATACACAACTTATTATTGTGTTTTTATCATTCTTGTTTATTATTTCTATTGTTATAATTTCCATAATATTATCAACAATTATTGACATTTCACTAGTTAATTTACATTTTATTTCATTATTACAAATATAGCGACTCCACCACCCCTTTTATTATTTCTGTTCATATGATATAATTCATACCCTTTGATGTGAATATTATTTGTGTTTTCATCATTGAGCCATGTACAGTATCTGACAGTGCTATTAAAGTGAAAGTTCTGTTTAATTGTTTTAAGTAATCTGTTATCTTGGATATATTTGCATTTATACTTCTACTATTGAAGTGAATAATAGAGAGACCTCCATTTGTCATATCAATGTCATTAAATTGCTCTTCATTATAATATTCGCTATCTTTTATTGCGAGGAAAAATTGCATCAATCACATCTTCAACATTATATATTTTAATTTCCGAGTCTTCGTATGTTGTCATATTTTAATGTATTTGTTCATTTCACTGTATATTATGTCCATTTTGTGTGTGAGTTGTTTCAGTGATTTGTAATTTGTCATCTCCTTTGTTCATCTGAGTTTTTCTAGATCCTTCAGTTCTTTCATCATTTTAGCCTGGGAACCTTCATGTGTTTTGATAAAGATGTTTCCATTTCTTGTCCATGTCGATGCAATTTTTTTCTGTTTTTTTTAACAACCTTGCTTCACGTACAATATTTCCATTTTTTTGGTTAGATGTTCATTTATGTAAACGTTTGATCCCTTCAGTTTTTTTGCTTGCATTATTATGTTGTTTCTTGACTTCCGGCTAATGAACCTGATGACTATTGACAGTTTGAATTTTTCTGATTTACTGGGCAGGGTGTGACAGATTGGAATGTCTTCATGTTTTATGTCAATGTTTTTATCCTGTAAAAAAGTAACTACTTGCTCCTTCAGAGTCCGTAGTTCACCCGGTGATGCATCCTCAGATGGGTTAGTGCCAGAAAGAACTTGTGCAAATGTCTGCTTAACTTCAAGTCCTGTGATCACCAAGTTGTCTCGCTTTGTGTATTGTTCTAAGTCATCTTTTTTTGTTCAAGTTCAGCTATTTTATTGTCTTTGCTAATTATCAACAACTCTCAGTTGTTTTACTTCATCAAACAGACCGACCTGGTGATCAATTTTTGCTGATCATTTTTGCTAGTTCATCGCCCAAATAGCCCAAATAGCTTAACAATGTTTTTATAAAGGATGAAGAAAGAAAGAAGAGTGCAGCAGTTGTGAAGAGATCACTGCCACTGCCGCATTGCTCAATAATTGTGCACGTGGGCTCGGACTTCTATGATACGTTTTTACAAATCATAGCACAAAGAAAACTAAATAAGAATGCATGATTTAAAATGGTGTTAAGCTACTTGTTGAGGAGGAGGCAGGTTTAACTAGCCAGTTTAAAGAAAAAGCCACGTTAAGCTCAGATGGACACCTGTCACTGGTCTGCTGACTTGCCGGTTGAAATGGACATAAGATCTGTCCAGGGTGTACTTGCCTCTGTAAAGACTGGACATGAGCACCAGCAAACAGCGACCCAAAAAGGAAGAAGCAGGTAAAGATAATGTATGGTAAATGGTAAATGGAGCTTACTTATACAGCGCATTCCAGCCCCCTATGAGGGGCCCCAAAGTGCTTCACAGTACCACAACAAGCCCCCAGAAACCATCTTGGCTACAGCAAACTGGTTGGTCCACTTAAGTTGTTTACTTGGTGGAGTAGCTTCAGTGTGCTTTGGACTACTCTGACTGACGAAGCCCTCTGGAGTGAGGGTGAAACGTTTCTACTAAAAAGAAACTGTCCAGATGAACTGATTGAGAATGAGCGGATTTGATACCTGGACTATTGAGAATTAACTTTCTTAATAAGATTATGATTTTAAATAATAATAAATTATAAATAATGATTATAATAAAAGAACAATACCTCTTGAACGGTTGAATCTCCCACTCATCATCAGGGCAGGGCCTAAATCAGCTCCAGGAGTTGTTCACAATCAGTTTTAGTATTTTCATAAAGAGCTGAACTTTTTGACAAGTGTTGACGTGATGGATGTCTCATAGCAAGGATCAACTGCGCATAAAAAACATTCAGCGGATAATCTTATTAACTTATTTTTTTTACCTCTGTTTTTTATTTCCAGTATTTCTAGTTACAGAGGTAGCATCTCTCTTCCACTTCAGGGAAATCCACCAGAGATCACCTGCTGCAGCTAAGAAGTGTGTGATGGGACTGAACTGAACTCTGGTTGTGAGTAATGAGGACAAATACAGCCACACTGCTGCTACTGGACAAAAACTTGATTAATTAGATCATAAACAGTCTGTTGCTGCTTATTGTTCTGGTTCTGACTGTTATTGTATTTATTAAGATTTTTATTATTTTTAATATAATTTATTTATTGTAGAGTGCTGTTTATTTAAAATATCATCCAAATGGGTCACTTTTATTTATTACTACAATACAATACAAACATATTTTTGGCATATTTTCAAAATAAACATTTTGTAAGTCTTTATTTTGTCTTTTTTTTTTGTACCGAAAATAAACCGAACCGAGCCCTCCTTGTAATTGAACCGAACCGAAATGTGATTTTAGCGTACCGTTACACCCCTAATATATATATATATATATATATATATATACAGAAAAAGAGCCACCTGCATCATGAAAGACCTCACTCATCCAGCACACTCACTCTTTGCCCCACTCCCCTCAGGACGGAGGTTGAGGAGCATCAAGTGTAGAACCACTAGACTGAGGAACAGCTTCTACCCTGAGGCTGTTAGACTCATGAATAAATAAAAATAAAATAAAAAATAAACACTGCAAAATATCACATCATACTGATGCTGATCTGTTTTCTTGTTGCTGTGTTCATCTGTGTTCATCTGTGACCATCTGCTCATACAAACTCATGTTCGTGCTGCTGTTTATTCCCACTATATTAAGCTTAGTGTATTACTAGTTGATGCTTTTCTTAGTTAGTTCTAGATGTTATTACTGTTTTTCTCTTTCATTTGTTGTTGGATGTAACTGGGACCTCGTGTACATAATCTCGTTTTCATCTCATGTACCACATGCGGTGCAAATGACAATAAAGACTCTCTGACTCTCTGACTCTGATATATATATATATATATATATATATATATACATATACATATAT
>JBBPBX010004260.1:0-35297 GCA_038048925.1 Garcialebias charrua | reverse complement strand
GAGTGCACAGAACTGGAGGACAATGTCCGAGTTCAAAGTCGCTCAGCTCAAAGCTGGGGCGGGGAACAGGGATGGCCAACTGTTGACAGGCAAAGTTTGGTTTAAAGACTGTTAATAATCCACCCCCTCGCCGGCCTGATGGCCGTGGGGCATTAAAACATAGACAGTCCTGATGTACTAATTCCACCAAGGCACTGGACTCACCTTCTGATATCCAAGATTCCGTGATGTAGAGAAAATCCAACTCCTCGTCTTTAAAAAAGTAATTGAGGATGAAAGTCTTGTTGGAAACAGACCTTGCGTTGATTACACACATTCTGATAGGGTACGACGCAGACACAGCTGTGGTGGGGGGAGCGTGCGCCAGCGGGCGCAGATTTTGAAGAAGAGCACCTCCAGGTCGGCTTTTGTGGCACGCAGGTCAACAACTCCAGTTGTTTACATGGATTGTGCGTGTGGGTAGCTGTCCAGCAGCCGGGCCCCTGGAGCACCATGGGTTGTGGTTGAGCACTCAGTTAGGTTGTTGTGGCCACTAAATACATCTTGTATTACCATGTACAGTATAAAATACTTTCTAATTATATTATATAATTATACTGTATATGTTGTTTGTTGTTATGGTTTCTCGGGTTTGTCTTTTTTTTTTCTTTCCGCAGGTCTAGAGGCAGACTTCATTGATGTTAATTTGTGTTCTCTATCTCCTCTACTCCTATCTCCTTCTTTCCCTTTTAACCCATCTCTCACTTTTCTACCTTTGTTTTCTTATTTGCCTTTTCATCACTGTGTCCATTACATCTGAAACAAACCCAAAGAAAATTCTAATAAAGTTTTATTTATATATCAAGTGGAGCATTAAGGCCAGGCCAGCCATAAAGCTCTGCTTGTAAAAGCAAATCTGTTGGGCATCACCTCGACACTCGGACAATAATTCTGAGTGCCACAATGCCAAACAGGACGGGTGGGAGAAGGAAACCATTGTAAAACTTGGAAATTGACAAGAACTGGGTTTAGGGATTCAAACCAGATCCCAAACAACAATAAAGTTTGAAAATTTTATTCATAAACTGCTTCTGGTGGAGGTCAGAGTCCTAGGGCTAGCCCAATCTGAAGAGACAGGACAGTTAATGAGCAGGAGTTCAATGGTAGAGATCAGAGAGTTCAGTTGACAGTCACTAACTTTAATTGATGGGCAGTGGTGGGATGTAACTAAGTACAAGTATTTTGTTACTAGGGATTTAACAGACTAGTCGAGTAATCTACACATCAATTCCAAGGACATCTATCGAGTTTTTTAATTTCACGTCGAATATTCGTAGTGACGTCATCACATCGCAGTTACAGAACAGAAAATAAATCAACTTCCTGTTTGGAGCGTGTTGCGAACCAGTGTTACACCATATTCTGTGACCACAGTATATTGTGATGATAGAGGGCGGTGTTGCATGCACAGTTGCAAGTCACAGAATGTGGTGTAACACTGGGTTCAATCGACCGAACCAGAACCAGCTTCCTCTGACCTTGTTTCACAAAAGAAAGCAAAAAATATTAATCTCTAAACCTATTAAAAACCTATAAATATAATAATCTCCAAAAGTAAACCTAATGCGAAGCACCGCGGGCAGTGGTGTGGGGTGGTCAACTGCCCTACTGTTTTTAGTTTTGTTACATGTTTTTACACATTTCTTTCACTTTTGCAGCCTAATAATAATAACTAATAGTTTTGGTTTTCCTGTGACTTATCTGCAGTATGATAAATGGTAGGAGCATAATATATGCGCCCAATGTTTTGTTGGTCTTTTTTTGTGTGTAAATAATAAATTACGGGGTTTATTTTTTGTGTTTTTATTTATTTATTTTTTACATCTTGAGATCCTATGACATCATCAACTACTCAAGTTCTACTCAAACTTTATTATGTTAATGTCAATTTTAAAAATTATGTACTCATTCAACCCCTATTTGTTACTGTACTTAAGTACATTTTTCATGTATATGTACTTTATTTAAGTAGAGTTAAATGTGGGGACTTTCAAATTTTACTCCACTACATTTTACGTTAAAAATCTCTACTTTCTACTATACTACATTTCTATAATGAGTTGCATTAAAAATTACATTCATATTGTGTTTTTTTATTGTTCTTTAGTAAGAAAGTAACCAATGGCGAGATGGGAGTTGGTCCATTGAATCACTGCAAAGTGGGCAAGAAACATTAGACCCACCTTCAAAAAGAGCTGGGCCAATGGCATATATTCTAGTATGTACGTCATTGAGCTGGGCCCACCCACAGTACTGCTAATACGCCCAAAATAGATTCCACTGTGGAGGGTCAGCCAGAAGATAAGCGCCACCCATGGACTTATTGAAAGACTATTGAAAGATTATTGAAAGACTATTAAAAGATTATTAAAAGATTATTGAAAGACTATTCAGTACAGCAGGGCAGATTTTCTCTCCCAAAAGAAACAGACTGGACTCAAAAAACTTTGAAAACCAACTTCTTCTAACTTGAACCATAAATTATTGCTACAATATTAAAATGTGTCAGTTCATGGAGTGTTAGGACAGGAGAAAAGAGATGTCGCCAAATGGCTCAACACTAGGGTCCATTCATCCATCCATTACCTTCTACTTATTTCTGACAGGCTCTGTCCCTGTGTTTTTTTATATTTATTTGTGTTCCCCTCTTTTGCTCTTCATACTTTCGTATTTGGCTCTTTGGGATTTCTGTTCCTGTGTACCTCTTTTCAGTTTCTCTGTCACTTCCCACTCATTCCTCAGTCCGCCTCTCTTGTCTCAAGCCCTCAGTCTTAATCATTCACACCTGTCTCATCAGCCACCTGCCTAGGTGCTCTCATTACTCACTCTCCCTCTGTCTCATAAAAAGACTTTCTCTCCTTCACTCCTTGTCCGGTCACTGTTTTTCTTGCACAGACAACATGGTCCTCCTGTCTCTGCTTCCTAGTCCCAGTCCGAGTCTGTACCCGTCCTGTCTTGCCTGCCTGCTCCAGTTATTGTAAGTTTTAGTACCACATCAGCTTTTTGGTTTTTTTTTGTTTGAAATAAAATATTTTTATTTTAAAACTCCTGCTTCGCTGCCTGCCTGAAAATGGGTCAAAAACATAAGGATTGTGTTAATTTCGAAGTCGGGACGCAGAGGCAGCAGCTTGAGCAAGGAGGCTTATGGTACATCCAGACCGAACGCCTTTTCAACGGCAAAAAAGCTCGACATGCACGCAAGTGGACGCACTGGACCCAGTGGTGTTCAAACCAGAACGTGAAATTGCGGCTGCGTTGCGGCGGCGGGGGGGGGGGAGCTTACCGGTACACCGAGTTCCTCTCTGCACTCCGCCAGGCAAGGAGCTTTTTATTTTTGTCCCTGTAGAGCAGACTTGACTGGTCGTGAAGGAATTGTCGCGAACACACAGCTACAATGAGTTTCTCTTCCATAGTTCACGACCTCGCGGGTCTTTTCTGTGTCCAACAAACAATACGTCACATAGTTGCGCATTACCCCCGCCCCCTCGTTTCCGCGTCACATAGCGGACTCCCCCTTTCTCCTCCACCCGACTCTCCTGATTGGTCGGACACGCGTTCACGAGTTTGAACGGCGAAAATCTTCAGCATGTTGAATGTGTGGTTTGGAGGCTGACGCGGGTTCACGTGCACGAAAAACGCTTTCCAGCACGCTCAACACGCACGTGACGTGACGCCAGATGCCAAGAGACGCCTGGAGGCGCGTCCCCCATTGACTTTGCATGTAAACCGGACGCTCCTGCAGTAGAAAACGCATTCGGTCTGGATTCACCATTAGACATCCCTTTCCACAGCCACCTCTTCCAGGTCTTCTGGGAGGATTCCAAGGTGTTCCCAGGCCAACCAAGAGACATAGTATCTTCAGCGTGTCCTGGATCTTCCCTGGGGTCTCCTCCCAGTCGGATATGCCTGAAGCACCTTCCTAGAGAGGCATACAGGGGGCATCTTTACCAGATGCCAGAACCATCTCAACTGGCGCCTCTCGTCATTGAGGAGTAGTAGTTCTACACTGAGAGTCTCCCGGATAACTGGATTTCTCGCCCTGTCTCTAATGAGGAGTCCAGCTTTCCTGTGGAGGGAAATCATTTCAACCGCCTGTATCCACAATCTCATTCATTTGGTCACTACCCAGAGCTCGTGACCATAGGTAAGGGTAGGAATGTAGACTGACCAGTAAACATAGAGCTTTGCCTTACAGCTCAACTCTCTCTTCACCACACCAGACTGGTACAGAGTCTGAAATACTACAGATGCTGCACCAATCCGTCTGTCAATCTCACGTTCCATTCTTCCCTGGCTCATGGGCAAAACCCTCCGCATCGATCCACATTTTTCACTTCCGATCCGATACCGATACTTAAAAACTGGGTATTGGTTGATACCGATACTTTTCCGATCCGATACTGTTCAGGTATGTGAATCAGTATAATGACATTTTTGTACTGTGACTATTCATTTTAACATAGTGTGAGATACAACCAATGAAGACACTCTTAATAATAATAATAATTTGTCACATTTGTCATCTGTGTATGTTTCCCATACTTGACAGACGAAATTGGTCTTCTGCCTTTAATCCAACCACCACCAGGTGGTGCAGCGAGCAGTGTAGTCGCGCTCGGGGAGCTGGAGAATTAGATGTGCACTCATTAGGGGTGTAACGGTACGCTAAAATAACATTTCGGTTCGGTTCAACTACAAGGAGAGCTCGGTTCGGTTTATTTTCGGGTTATTTCGGTACAAATTTTTTTTATTTTTTTTTTTACAAAATAAAGACTTACAAAATGTTTATTTTGAAAATGTGCCAAAAATATGTTTGTATTGTATTGTAGTAATAAATAAAAGTGACCCATTTGGATGACCAACAACACCACCAGCCTGATCAAGAAAGGTCATCAAAGACTACTTCCTCAGACGGCTGAGACGAGCTGGTCTGAGCAGCCCAGTTCTCACCTCGTTCTACAGGTGTGCAGTGGAGAGCATCCTGTGCTCCAGCATCAACGTGTGGCATGGAGGCTGCACAGTTGCAGAGAGGAAAGCTCTACAGAGAGTGGTGAAGGCTGCACAGAGGTCTGTCGGAGTCAGTCTCCCCACCATCACAGACATTTACACCTCCAGATGCAGGAAAAGAGCCACCTGCATCATGAAAGACCTCACTCACCCAGCACACACACTCTTTGCCCCACTCCCCTCAGGACGGAGGTTGAGGAGCATCAAATGTAGAACCACTAGACTGAGGAACAGCTTCTACCCTGAGGCTGTTAGACTCATGAATGAATAAATAAAAATAAAATAAAAATAAACACTGCAAAATATCACATCATGCTGATGCTGATCTGTTTTTCTTGTTGCTGTGTTCATCTGTGACCATCTGCTCATACAGACTCATGTTCGTGCTGCTGTTTATAATGATGTTTTTCCACTATATTAGGGCTTAGTGTATTACTAGTTGATGTTTTTCTTAGTTAATTCTAGATGTTATTACTGTTTTTCTCTTGCATTTGTTGTTGGATGTAACTGGGACCCCGTGTACATAATCTCGTTTTCATCACATGTACCACATGCGGTGCAAATGACAATAAAGACTCTCTGACTCTGACTCTGATTTTAAATAAACAGCACTCTACAATAAATAAACTATACTAACAATAATAAAAATCTTAATAAATGCAATAACAGTCAGAACCAGAACAATAAGCAGCAACAGACTGTTTACAATCTAACTAATCAAGTTTTTGTTCAGTAGCAGCAGTGTGGCTGTATTTGTCCTCATTGTGTACTCACAACTTCTTCTTGGTGGGACAGGTGGGACTGTGGGAACAGTTCAGAGTTCAGTTCAGTCATCACTTAGCTGCAGGTGGATTTACCTCTGTCACAGACTGGAAATAAAAAACAAAAGAGATTTAAAAAAAACAAGTTAATAAGATTATGATTTAAAAAAAAGATTATTTAGATAATAAAACAATACCTCTTGAACAATTGAATCTCTCACTCTTCATCATCATGAGGCAGGGCTTTAATCTGGTCCAGGGCTTGTTGTTGACAACATCAGTTAGTTTTTTCATAAAGAGCTGAACTTTTTGAAGTGTTGACGTGATGAATGTCTCATAGCGACGCTCAGTAACTTTAAAGCCTGCGCATATAACAACGTTCAGACAGATTCAGAGATTTAAAAACTCATACAGCTTGTGTTATTGCTCTGGACCGCTGTGATTACCTGATGAAGGAGTTTTAATGCAGCTCTTCGGTCACGTTCGGATGAAGTAGTTTTAATACAGCTGCTGTTCACGTTCGGATGAAGTAGTTTTAATACAGCTGCTGTTCACGTTCAGATGAAGTTTTAATACAGCTGTTGTTCACGTTCGGATGAAGGAGTTTTAATACAGCTCTTCATTCACGTTCGGATGAAGTTTTAATACAGCTCTTCATTCACGTTCGGATGAAGGAGTTTTAATACAGCTGCTGTTCACGTTCAGATGACAGTTTCCAGTGCGTTCACGTGACGTGTTGCTGCTGCGTCACGCACTCAGCTGTTGCAGAGTCTTCATGAAACAAAGTCCACACAAGCTGCGCGTGCGCTCGTCTTTTAAAAAGAAAGTTATAACGTTCAAAAACAGGAGACCGCACGAGATGCTAACGGCTAAATGCTGCGCGTGCCACGCGAAAATAGGTCCGTGCTGAAACGCGCCCAGGAAATTTTGTTCCGCGGTGCATATATTCCCCTGTTAAGAACGTTTAATGAGTGAAAAAATAACCGAAACGGTACGCAGGTGGACCGAACCGAACGTGGTGTACCGGAACGGTTCGGTAAACCCATTACAACCGTTACATGCCTAGCACTCATAGACACCCCAAGGCAGAGATGGGGACTCGAGTTTGGAACTTGGACTCGAGTCGCACTTAAGTCGCAAAAACAGAGACTTCAGACTCGACTCGGACTTGCATTCAAAAGACTTCCAACTCGACTCGGACTTGCATTCAAAAGACTTCCAACTCGACTCGGACTCGCCATTTGAGACTCGTGAGCATCGAGAATTGTTCGGAACCGGGACTAACTGTCCGGTTTTCCCGAAATCGTTCAAAATATTAATTTGCGATTCCTATGTTCGATGCTAGTTAGCCGACTGGAAGTAGCCGCCACCGAAAACCAACGAAGAAGAATCCACCGGAAGTGTGCATCTGCTATCGATAGCGTACTAATTTAATAAAATGACCAGTCAGGTCAGTGCAGCACTTGCAATAATTTTCTATCATGCAAAGGAGGGTGGAGAAGTAAAATAGTGTCCCGTCTTTGACGCACTCCACCGGATTATTTTCGCTTCGTATCCGACCGGAAGTACAGAGTGGTCCGTCTGCAAAACGCTCCGCCGAACTTTTCGCTAATCGCTACCTCTTCGGCTCCATCAGGTAAATAAATAAACTATAAACTAGTCTCATACCAACATTAAGGCAGCTAATAAGTTATACTCCGCTTAAAGCGGTAAGTCAGCTCAAATACAAACACGATGCTAACGTTAGCTCGTTTTTTTTTTTAGACAAACGACCTGAAATGGCTTCACAGTGTTCACCAGTGACTGTCCAAGGTAAATACGTCAGTGTAACCGAGTGCCACAAAACAGTTACAGCATATGTTGTGAAAAGGTTGCATCCCTTTTCAGATGTGGATTCAATTCAACCATGGATTGCACTTACATTGCACTCAAATCCAACACTTATTAACATTCTTAATTCATTTAAAGTTCTCTGTGTCTTTTAAAATGTTTTAATGTCTCTAGTTTTCATTATTATATAATTTCTGTTTATGTTCTCTTTCATTCCATTATGAGTGAATGTCACAGTTTGAAGAATTATTGAATAGGTTAGTTAGGCAATAACAACAGAGCTAATAATTGTATACATTCTCAGTCTTAAAAATGATTTAATAATCTCTTTTTACTGATAATACTGATAAACCTGTTGTTTGTTTAGGAACCTCCCTGCAGTCTGTCCAGAAAGTCTCCACTGGAGGAGCGTTTTGCTGAGGAAAGGGCACAACATAATTTCACAGCTCCATGTCCATGAAGAAACAAATGGAGAGAGGGCTGCAGATACCAGGACATCCCACCAGCTGTTCTGTCTGAGGATCCTGCTGCTGTGGTGGAACCAGGTTAGCCCATCAGTGGGAGCTCAGTAACATGACTGCAGCATCAGACACTGGACAATATTATTTGTACTGTATAATAATAATAATAATACTGTATATGTTTGTGAGTCCTCCATGTTGGCTCTCTGCCCTGTGAGAAATTCATAGTACCGGTAAATGTAACAAAAAGGAAAAGGTTCAAGGAAAAAGTTCATAGCATTAAAGGGGACCACACATGCAAAATTCACTTTTTAATGTTTTTTTACTAAACTTTGGGTATTTACTTCATAAAAAAACAGTCCTTGTGCCAAAAAAATGCACCCAGTGGTTTATTTACTCTAAGTAGATTTATTTATTTTTGATAAATACACCAGGATTCACACTTCCTGCATTTATTGACGTCACAAGCCGCCAGCCAATCAGATCAAACCTGAGTCCAGCCCCTCACCTAGCAACCCCTGGTTAGGCTCAACCCACTTCTGTATTAAACACATGACTGTTGTTTTTCATGATTTCATCTCATCTTTTGTTTATATGTTCTTAATTTCATGTGTACAGCACTTTGTTGCAGCTGTGTTTTTTTCAAACAGAAGTTCAAATTATTTCATCCTGAAATAACTCTGGCTAACTACTGTAGCTTTTTTATAACATGGAGTTAAACTCAAAGCAGTCTCCTCAGATAAATAGTGTTACCATTATTTTTATATTAAAGTTTCTGTTAACTTATTATTTTTATATTAAAGTTTCTGTTAACTTATTATTTTTATATTTGATTGTTTCTGTTCAGTGCCCTGAGACAACTTGTGACTTGGAGCTATACAGTATAAATAAACTGAACTGAATTGAATTGAGGAGAGACATTTAATGTAATGTTTTGGCCTCTACATTCAGATAAAAATAAGCTGTAACGTGTAGTCACTGCCTAAAAGGTTGTTAGCAGCTGCTACAAACAAGCTTAGCGTCAGTGTGTTAATCTAATGTTAACCTGGATATTTTTAAAAGGAGAGACATTTAATGTCCATTGTTTGCGAATGAATAGCATACATTCATTCACGGTGTCACTCAAATATTAGGGACTTGACTTGGACTTGACTTGGACTTGAGATCAGAGACTTGAGACTTGACTTGGACTTGAGATCAATGACTTGAGACTTGACTTGGACTTGACCTGGACTTGAGATCAGAGACTTGAGACTTGACTTGGACTTGAGATCAATGACTTGAGACTTGACTTGGACTTGACCTGGACTTGAGATCAGAGACTTGAGACTTGACTTGGACTTGAGATCAGAGACTTGAGACTTGACTTGGACTTGACCTGGACTTGAGATCAGAGACTTGAGACTTGACTTGGACTTGAGATCAGAGACTTGAGACTTGACTTGGACTTGCAAAAAATGACTTGTGAGCATCTCTGCCCCAAGGTGTGTAGTGGCCGGGGCCGGGGCGCGAACCCGCGTCCTTCGGTTCCCAAGTCAAAAGCCCTGCCACTACACCATCTTGGCTCCAGCCTTACAACAAGAAACTCACAAAATTTAACAGCACACAAGAGGCAGGTCTATAGCACACACATGTCCTTATCACTGATGGTGCAGCTGGAAAAACTTAAAAACCGCTAAGCATGATGGGAAAGACAACAGTGGGCTGTGTTGTCTTTCCCATCATGCTTAGCGTTTTTTTAGTTTTCCAGCTGAAAAAAAAAACACTAAGCATTATGGGAAAGACAACAAAATCCACTCTTTTAGTGGTTGAAGGGAGTGGGTTGTGTTCTCTTTCCCATCATGCTTAGCGTTTTTTTAGTTTTTCTAGCTGCACCATCAGTGAGAAGGACATGTGTGTGGTATAGACCTGCCTCTTGTGTGCTGTTAAAGTTTGTGAGTTTCCTGTTGTATGTCTCAAGAGTGTCTTCATTGGGTTTAACTCACACAATGTTAAGACGGTAGTCACAGAATGTGATTGAACACAAGTGCTCTTTGAAGCTGTATCGGAAATATCGGCAGGTTGGATCCGATATCCAATACTTAAATTATGCTGGTATCGGATACCGATACCAATACTGGATCGGATCTGCCCCATCCCTACTCCAAAGTCCCCCGATTCAGCTTGCTCCATGGAAGTTGTGCTGGTGGAATTAAGAAGGTCTGAGAAGTATTCCTTCCACCTCCCAACAGCATCACTGCTTGAGGTCAACAGCACCCTACCTTCATAGAACATAGTTCAAGTAAAGTGCTGCTCTCCTCTCCTCAGCCCCCTGATGTTTTGCTAGAATCTTCTCGAAGCTGACCAAGAGTCTCTATCCAAGGTCTTACAGAACTCCTCCCACATCTGAGCTTTTGCCTCAGCAACAGCCAAGGCTGTGGACCGCTTGAGCCTCCAGTACTCCTCAGCTACCTCTGGAGTCCCACTGGCCAGCAAGACCCAATGGGACTCTTTATTCAGCTTGACAGCCTCCCTAATCCAGGATGTCCACCACTGAGTTTGTGGATGGTCACTGCGAGAAGCACCAACAACCTTGCGGCCACAGCTCAAGGCAGCTACCTCAACAAGTGAGGCGCGGAACATGGCCCTATCGGACTCAATGTGAGTTGAAGATCTCTCTGACGGTTCTTCTGCTAGGCTTTCCCAGCAAACCCTCACTACACATTTTTGTCTACCGGGTCTGTCTGGCATCCCCCCCACCCCACCCCCATCTGATCCAACTCACTACCAGGTGGTGATCAGTTGACAGCTCAGCTCCTCTCTTCACCTGAGTGTCCAAAACAAATGGCCGCAAATCAGAAGACATGATTATGAAGTCAATCATCGATCTACGACCTAGAGCATTGTAGTGCCAAGTGCACTTATGGACACCCTTATGTTCAAACATGGTGTTAGTGATAGACAAACTATGACTAACACAGAAGTCCAACAACCGAACACCACCCGAGTTTAGATCAGAGAGTCTGTTCCTCCCAATCAGACCTCTCCAGGTCACACTGTTGTTACTCATGTGGGCATTGAAGTCCCCCAGCAGAATACAGGAGTCCCTAGCTGGTGCACCTTCCAGCACCCCCACCAAGGACTCCAAGAACGCCCAATACTCTGAACTTCAGTTTGGCGCTTAGGCACAAACAAAAGTCAGAGCCCATACCCCCACCCGAAGGTGAAGGGAAGCCACCCTCTCATCCATCGGAGAAAACTCCAATACACAGGCACCAAGTCGGGGGGCTACAAGTAGACCCCCACCAGCTTGATGCATCTCACCATGGGCAACTCCAGAGTGGAATAAGGTCCAGCCCCTCTCAAGGAGATCAGTTCCAGAGCCCGTGCTGCACGTCAAGGTGAGCCCAACTACAGTATATCCAGTCGGTACCTCTCAACCTCACACACAAGCTCAGGCTCCTTCCCCACCAAAGAGGTTACATTCCATGTCCCAAGAGTCAACTTTGGTAGGCCAGAGTCAAGAGCGCCAGTGTCCCCGCCTTTGGCCACTGCCCATGGCAGTATGCACCCAACTTTTATGGCCCTTCCTGCAGGTAGTTGGTCCACAGGAAAGTAAACCCATGCTGCTCCTTTGGGCTGGGCTCAACCAGGCCATGGGTAGAGACCCAGTAACCAGGTGCTCGCCCACGAGCCCCTCCCCCAGGTCTGGCTCCAGGGTGGGGCCCAGTAACCCACATCTGGGCAAGGGACACTGAGTACTCAGGTCGAAGACATCAACACACCAAACAAGGTCACTGCGTGTTTTTACACCCTCAGGTACAACATACTCAGGTCCAAGTATAGAAAATGGTGTCAGAAAGTTAAAATATTGTTCACTATTGACATATTACAAGGTTGACTAGAGAATATTTTAACTAGAGTTGATTACAGACTGGAGTTGAAATGTCAGAGGAAATGATCTGTGCCTATTCCTTTGTTATGTGTGTCTAATGCCTCTTTGTTCAGGCAGACAACTTTCACTTAAATGTGTTTACTGCAGTGAGACTGACACATTGGTTTTGCTTTGTGTTAAATAAAAACTTTCAAAGGTATAATAATTCCTCTTTCTTATTTTGCTTACTGGCATTTAACTCTGCATGTCATACCTGAAATTCTGACGTACAGAATCACAAGTCCAAGTATGAACTGTGTCACAGGTTAAACACAATAAAAACGTGCATTGTTCATTAAAATAGCACAACAATATTAATGTATTACAGAAAATATACATACGGTAGTCACACTTGATATTGTAGACCATTGCATTGTGTAATTCATTCAACCTTTATTTAGGCAGGTTAATCCCATTGAGCCTCGAGTGGGAGTAGTGGCGTAGAGGTTAAGAAGGTGCGCTTGTGATCGGATGATCGCTCAAGCCCCAGTACCGACAACGTCAAGAATGTGGGTGGGATAAGTGAGGTAGTCACACCTGTCTCCACCCTCATCTGCCCCACTCCTGGCCCTTGAGAAAGGTCCTTAACCCACACCATCTGCTCCCCCGGGCACCCTATATAGAAGCTCTCTGCTCCACACAGAGGGCTGTGGTAGCTTGGTGGTCTGTGGTTGTGTCAGGAAGGGCATCCGGCGTAAAAACAATTGCCAAATCTTCATGCGACTAGCTCGCTGTGGCGACCCCTGACGAAGGGAGAAGCCGAAAGAAAAAAAATCCCATTGAGCCTCGAGGACTCATTTACAAGAGAAACTTGGTTTCAACAAAGAATGATGACAACAGCAACAATAGACTTTCCTTTGACAATAACAATAGACAATCATAAGAGAGGCATACAGATCTTTTTTTAACGAGTTAAAAAAACATGTCAAAGTAGCAAATCAGATAGATTATAAGGCAAATGTAGAAAACTAAAAAAAGAAACATGTCTGCATTGATTTTGCCAGGATTTAAACAGATTCTTAAAGCCATTTAGAAATGTCAAGGTCGAGAGCTTCAGATCTTTTTGTAAGATATTCCAGTAAGCAAGAGTGAAGTAGGAGAAGGCCCTTTTGCCAAGTTCAGTCCTCACTGAGGGAACACTGCAGGTAATCATGTCCTAAGACCGCACGCTGTAGCTGCTCTCACACAGAGACATGTAGGAGGAGATGAGGGCAGCAGACCAAGAAGTGATTTAAAGATGAAAATGTACCAGTGGAAGAGTCTGTGTGAGGTTAATGATGTCCAGTTAACCAGTGAATACAGGGTGCAGTGGTGGGTATGATAATCACAGCCAGTTATGAATCTTAGTGCACCATGATAGACAGCATCCAACATCTGCAGGGAGCTTGTAGGAGCAATCATGTAGATAATGTCACCGTAATCAATGGAGGGAAGGAAAGTCACAGTTACAAAGCATTTTCTAGCATTCAGAATTAGACAGGATCTGTTTCTGAAAAAGAACCCCAGTTTAGCTTTGTTTCTTTACTAGGTTTTCCACGTGGAGCTTAAAAGAGAGATGCGAATCGACCACAATACCCAAATATTTATAGAAATCAACAAACTCCTAAAAGTCCAAAGTCATCGCACATATTTATTTTGATTATTCATTAAAAAGACAACGAGAGGAGATGTTGCCTTTAGCCTGGTGGACCCTGTTTGTGGAGGGGATGTTCCAGCTGCAGCATGTGCGGCGCACCAGCTACACACTCCTTCAAGGAGCAGGAGAGAGCCTCTATGTGGGGTGGGGGGGTGAGGATGGAGGGACAGATGGTCACATTTACACACAGATTCTGTGCAGAGACCTTCTCCCCGCTTCCTCTCCAAATATTGTCCCTACTCAGCGGCTGCACACTGAAAAACACCCCCATCCCCTCCTCTCAGACCCTGAAACAAAAATGATAATTTATTCAACAGAATAAACAAATGCCCTGTGACAGTGCACGTTACACACCGAAACGTCTCCAGACCAATCTACACAGCGCGCACACAACATCAGCAGGTGTCTGAACTCCTGCTTCATTTCAGACATTATGAATTTAAAAAAGCTTACTGTAAAAAAAATATATATACAAAGATAGAAATGTTTGATGTGTCCATCAAGAGACAGTCCAGTTTATTTTAATAAAAATGGATGGATGGATGGATGGATGGATGGATGGATGGATGGATTAGTTGCACAACAGAGAATTAAAACCTTCAGGTGCTTCAAACAGTGTCATGAGACTGGAGCAGGAGCGGAGAAGAGTTCAGCTCAGAACCATGAAGTGAGGGGAGAGAGAAGGGGGGTTTAGGACACCTGACAGAATTGGAGTTGCTCATTCACACACAACCTCGACAACAAAACAAGTTTTACTTGCTAATAACTCGTCAACACCACCACAATTTCAATAACAACACATTCAGTTACATGCCAGGGAGACAGAAAAGTGGGTGAAGAATTTTTCTAACAGACAGCTCACCCAACCGGAGACAGAAGCCCCTTTCATAAGACGGCTCAGTCTGGGCCTGATGCATGTTCAGTCCTCCAACGAGCATTCAGAAAAAACACGAAGGCGGATTGCCGAGTAAATTTTACTCGCCTCTGATGCGCCCCTGATCCGGGAGCAGAGATAATGTCAGATCCGGACCCGAGCCGGGCAGACCCACTTGTGAATGCAACCCACGGATCCGCGCTCAGAATATGATGATATCAGTGAGCGACCGCAGGATTAATCAACAAGTAGATTTATTACTGAGGAAATATTAAAAATGACACGAAACGACAACTTGTAAAGGTTAATTTTGCTCTCTCTCTCTCTCTCTCTCTCTCTCTCTCTCTCTCTCTCTCTCTCCCGCGCGCGCGCGCGCGCTGGAGGGAGACAGTATATTTATTGCTTAGGAAATATTAAAAATGACACGAAACAACAACTTGTAAACGTCTGACGTCTGTCCCACAATAAATATGTTGCGGTCCAGTTCATGCTCAGCTGAGTTCTGCTCCACGCCTCTTTTGGAACAGCGTTGCGGCTTCATTCATGAACACGTTTATGTGAACGGGACCTGCCCGCCTTCAACTGTGGTCTTGAGTGACCCGGGGAGGATTAAAGCCGGACTGGTCTGTGCGGCAATTGCGGGGATTTGACTTATGAAAGGGCCATTCTTACCAGGGGACTGAACTTTGCAGTGGCACCAAGTATAATTTCTCTGGTGGGGATGATCACAGCCACTGAGTCAGCCATCAGTAACAACGAAATTAAAGAGTTTGAAGCAGAACAACTCAGAATCAAAGTTTCAGCCTGTCTCAGTAATGCCAAACCACCACCTTCCAACATCAGTAGAGAAGAGAGGGATGCACTCACCACTCTTAGCAAGGACAAAAACATCATAATTCTCCCAGCAGACAAAGGAAGGTGCACAGTGATTTTGAACCAGAAAGACTATCATGAGAAAGTTATGTCACTCCTTAGTGACTTAACCACTTATGAACCGCTGAAAAGAGATCCAGGAAGTGGTTACAAGAAGAAGTTGATAGATTGCCTGAAAATTTTGGCGCAAGACAAGACTGTTGACTGTATTCTGTACCACACACTGTACCCAAGGGAGGCCAAGCCAAGTCTGTATGGTTTACCCAAAATTCACAAACAGGGTGTACCTTTAAGACCAATTGCTAGCATAATTAACTCGGTCACTTACAATGTTTCCAAATATCTGGCGTCTGTACTCAACCCTTTAGTTGGCAGCTCAGAACACCACATACAGAACACCATGGACCTTGTGGATAAGGTGAGGGATGTCATCATGGAGACTGATGAAACAATGGTCTCTTTTGATGTCACATCACTCTTTACGTGCATTCCTGTTGATGAGGCAGTAGAGGTGGTCTGTTTAAGGTTAAAATCAGACACCACTCTGAACAGCAGGACCACACTTTCCACAGAACAACTGTCAACTCTTGAAACTGTGCCTGCAGTCAACCTACTTCACGTATGGGGAGCAATATTATAGGCAGAAACATGGGTGTGCTATGGGGTCTCCAGTTTCTCCTATTGTTGCCAACCTGTACATGGAGGAGGTAGAAAAGAGAGCCTTGACGTCCTTTTCAGGGAGACCACCAAGTCATTGGTTCAGGTATGTTGACGACACCTGGGTTAAAATTAAATCTCAGGAAGTCCAACATTTTACTGATCACATCAACTCTGTGGATAAATATATCAAGTTCACACGAGAAGATGTAAAAAATGGCAGGTTGGCTTTCTTGGACTGTGAGGTCTCAGTTTCTGATAGAGGATATTTGCAAACTGAGGTGTACCACAACCCACCCACACAGACCAGTATTTGCAGTTTGACTCCCATCACCCTTTGGAGCACAAGTTAGGACTCTGTATCACAGAGCAGACAGCGTCCCCACTAACTCAGGAGCCAGACAGAAAGAGAAATCCCACAGAAGACAGGCTCTAGAGCAATGTGGATATCGTAACTGGGCCTTCCTGAAAGCAGAGAAGAAACCCAAACAGGACTCCAGCCAGCCATCAGGTGAAAAGAAGGAACCCAGACCCAGACCAGTGGTCATTCCGTATGTTGTGGGAGTTTCAGAGACATTGAGACGTTTATTTTCTAAACACAACGTCCCAGTGGCTTTTAAACCCCAAAACAACATTACGGCAAAGACTGGTTCATCCCAAAGATCCAGTCCCCCGGCACAAACAGAGTAATATTGTGTATGTTGTTCAGTGTCAGGAGGGTGATCAGTCTTATATCGGGGAAACTAAACAGCCACTGGCCAAAAGGATGGCCCAGCACAGAAGATCAACATCATCAGGTCAGGACTCTGCAGTCTACACTCATCTCCAGGCCAGCGGTCACTCTTTCAGGGATGAAGATGTTCACATCCTTGATAGAGAGGAACGATGGTTTGAGAGAGGAGTAAAGGAGGCCATCTTTGTGAAAAGAACCGTCCATCATTAAACAGAGGTGGAGGCTTCTGGGTTCAACTGCCCCCCTCTTACAATGCTGTTATTAGTAAGTAAGTACGTAAGTAAAGTTTATTTATAGAGCGCTTATCACAGACATAAAATCACAAGGCGTTGTACAATAAAAATCAACACTAAAAATTATACAAAGTATAAAACAAGCATAAGAACTACAAAAATATTACTAGTTTCACTCAGCCCTCTGTGAATAACAAACAACCATCAGGGTGCTAACGATCTATCGTTAGGCTGATGGTCCTCCTTGATCATGTGAGCAGCTAGTTTCGGCTGTCATCAGCAAACTGGTTGATCCACTGTGAGAGGGTGCTATTTATAAGTCTGAGCTGTAAACAGCATCTCAGACTGAGGAAGTCTTTTGGATGAAAGACGAAACGTTTCTACAATTTTTTTGCTTTGCTTCGTTTTGTTTTTTTGAATGTCCAGAGGACCAGACTTAGATTTTTTTAGATTTTTTTCTACCTGGATTATTGAGCATGCATCAGGGTAAACATCCACTTGGTTTACTTTAGTTCTTTCTTTTTATGCCAATAGAAAATATACAAACTAATTTCAGAAACTTATAGCAACATAAATGTGACAGAAGAAACTTTTCATTGTGTTTTGAAACATTTTTCTGGATCATGAATTACTTTGGATTCTATTTTTGTCACATTTATAAAAACACATTTACAGTTCAGGAGACTACACTTTGACTGGCTCTGTAAATTCTGACTTTATGACTCTTTAAGACAGAGATCTTTATCAGAATGGCATGAAGGTCTTTCTTCCGTTGGTTTCTGTTTCCCAAGAAAGGATTGTGACGTGCACTTTATATTTGCTTTGGAATCAGCCATCAGAGCATCTGGGCTTCCTAACAACAATAAAAGTTGCACAACATGAGTGATGCCTATCAGTGAGATAACATTACCTCAGCACATTGTTTCATCCAGCACTTTGTGATTTTACCGCCATAACAAATCATCTCCCATGGCAGTTATCAGAAACATTCAGATTAATTTTCCTGTCTCATGCCAACTGTTTCCAATTTTAATTACCATAAAGAAACACACCAAACACTATTTGAATAATAATATTAATAATAATCTAATGATGAAAACCTTTTATTTAGACTGGCTTTTAACACATTTTTTATCTTTGTGTTGTTCTTATTGTTGGTTTAACATTGTACTGTGAAGTACTTAGAACACCTTCTAGTTGTTGTAAATGGCTCTATAAATTAATGGTAAAAGGACAGCACTCTGCAAATGTTGGATGCTGTCTAGCACGGTGCATTAAGATTCATAACTGGCTGCAACTACCATACCCATCACTGCACCCTGTATTCACTGGTTAACTGGACATCATTAACCTCACGCAGACTCTCTCACTGGTACATTTACATCTTTAAACCATTTCTTGGTCTGCTGCCTTCATACATACCATACCATACCATATTTATTTCTAAAGCACTTAAAAATACAACACCAGCCGTCCGAAGTGCTGTACAAAGACAAAACCAGCACAAAACAATAAAAACAATCATATAAATATTCAGAATCAAAAAAGGCGTTCAATACAGAAACAACTGGACTTTATTTGTAACAGAAGACGTTTCGCTCATCATCCGATGAGCTTTCTCAATTCAATGAGGAGACTGTGAGAGGGAGAGAGAAGTTATAAGCAAGCTGGGCCACTGGCACACACCCCTTTTTTGATTTATCATGTCCTGGACGACTGAGAATCTTCACCAGCATAAATATTCAGAACATCACAAGTAAAAGAATACAAAATTAAAACAGAGATGCAAACTTACTCTGGGTTAAAAACCAATGAAAAATATGTGTTTTTAAACGAGTTTTAAAAACAGATATTGATGGGGCCTGCCTGGCCTTCAGTGGCAGCTCGTTCCACAATTTAGGAGCCAGAGCTGAAAATGCTCTGTCTCCTCTGGATTTATAAAAGTTTTTTGGGAATGCTAAAAGCATCTGATCAGAGGATCTAAGAGCACGTGATGGCATGTAAAGGTGAAGCAGTTCAGACAAATAACAGGGACTAAAGCCATTCAAAGACTTAAAAACAAACAATAAAACTTTAAAATGGATTCTAAACTGGACAGGAAGCCAATGAAGGGACATTAAAACTGGAGTGATGTGCTCATGTCTGCCTGTACCAGTCAAAAATCGTGCAGCAGCATTCTGTACTAGCTGCAACCGTGAGAGCGAGGCCTGGCTAACTCCGATCAGAAGAGAGTTACAATAATCCAGCCGTGAAGTAATAAAAGCGTGGATTACTGTCTCTAAGTGTTGCCTAGAAAGGAGGGACTTGATTTTTGACAGGCGCCTCAGTTGAAAGAAAGAGGACTTAACCATGCTGTTGATATGACAGTCAAGTTTCAGGCAGGGGTGAATTTTCACTCCTAGATTTCACAATCGATTTTTCATATGGGGCCAAAGAGGAAAGTTCAAAGGTGGTGGGACTGTTAGGAGCACTAGATTTAAAGACCATAACCTTGGTCTTTTTTTCATTAAAATGGAGGAAATCAAGTGCCATCCACCCTCTAATGTCATCAAGACAGTCCAGAAGAGACTGCGTGGAGCCATTTTGTTTTAAAGGGGACCACATATTGTTTTTTTAAATTTTTATGGTATGTCTGTGTGCTATCCAGACCCCGTTCATTCAATTTAATACAAAAAATAATTCTTAGATAATAAATTATACCCTTTTTAATTCTGCCATTTCTAACTTCCGTTCTAAACGACCTGTTTATGATAATGAGCTCTGAAGTCCACGCCCGTCAAAACTCTGTCTCCGCCCTCTGTAACTGCCAGTATCTCAAATCTGTTGTTGTTTTAAAATTAGCCTTTTTTTATTACTCGTTTTACTTACTGTTAGTGCTAGCTTAAAAGATAACTTACTGAAAGCTGTTTGTGTGCGCCGCCATTAGCTGCTCCTATTATCATGCCCTCCCGAATCCGAGCTCTTCCTCCTCCTTCGGTAACAAACAGCCCGCGTAGCTCCTGCTAGTTGCATGCGGCGCTTTGGTCCACGGTTGCACATCCAATCCAGACAAACGCAAACTTCACAGAGTGTTTCCAGTTAATTTATCCGTATGAGGCAACCTAACCTCTGACCGGACCGGACCCACACTGTCCTCAAAAGCCAGCAGCTAACTGCAGCCCGATCTCTCCGAAAGAAAAAAAAAAAAAGATGCCGTGGCCGGGACGCGAACCCCGGTCATTTGGGTGCGACACCAGTGTATTAACTCACTGACCTACAGGTTCAGTTGAACAACAGCAGTCCTTCATCGTATAAGAAATACATACAACCACCTACTTTTAGAACGCTGGAGTTTTGATTAGATTTTGATGAAGTGAAAGGTATTATTAAAATAAATAAGTTGCTAATCTGAAAATATATCGATCAGTGGTGCTTGATGGTACAGACTGTCGCCCCGCGAGAGAGTGTTGTGTGTGCACAGTTTTCTGCCGGCTGCGCGTTGGGAGCGATCGCTATTACACTAAAAATTGAACTAAAACGTAAAAATAACAATTATAAAGTATTATTATGTCGATGTATATATCTAGTCTCACCCCGATTTCACCGAAACAAAAGGCTTTAAAAAAAAGGGGGGGAAAAAAAGATGCCGTTGACAGGATGCGATCTCCGCTCTCCTGTTCAAGTGTCATAACCGCTCAACCAAACTGACAGTTGTGCAAAAGCAGTCCTTCATCATATAAGAAACAAGTCCAAACCGCGAGAGTGTGTGTGCACAGTTTCAACGAGACAGAGTTCATTCAAACAAGGTAATAAAACATTCTGGTTTTACTCAAGATGTGCTGCTGGCTGGAGCAGGGCTGAGCCCATAGCCCCCCCGGGGGCTAAATAAATGAATAAATAAATAAATGACCGCCAGGTCAGCTCCAAAACTGCTCGGCAACGGTGACGTTTTTTATACTGAAGTGGGTTGAGCCGCACCAGGGGTTGCTAGTTGAGGGGCTGGACTCAGGTTTGGTGTGGGTTGTGGCTACGGTTTGTGACGTCACAAACCGCAGGAAGTGCAATCGGAGTGTTTCTATCAAAGATAAATAAATATACTTAGAGTAAATAAACCACTGGGTGCATTTTTTTAGCACTAGGACTGTTTTTTTATGAAGTACATACCCAAATTTCAGTTAAAAAAAACATTAAAAAGTGAATTTTGTATGTGTGGTCCCCTTTAAAGGGAGGTAGACATCTCCTCCTACATGTCTCTATGCGAGTGCAACTACAGCGTGCACTCTCAGTACATTGTTACAGACAGTGTTCCCTCAGTGAGGACTGAACTAAGTAAAAAGGCCTTCTCCTACTCCACTCCTGTTTCCTGGAATATCTTGCAAAATATCTGACATCGTCAACTTTGACCTCTCTAAGGAATTTAAACTACTGTTAAAATCAATGCAAAACTTAATGCAGACATGTTCCTGTTTTTAGTTTTCTATACCGCCTTATATTCTAGCCAGTGACCAGCAACCCCTATGATGAGGAAAATAAATGGAAACCATGTTCCCTCGCCCAGACGTGGGTCACGGGGCCCCACTCTGGAGCCGGGCCTGGAGGTGGGGCATGCTGGCGAGTGCTTGGTGGCCGGGCTTTTACTCATGGAGCTCGGCCGGGCACAGCCCAAAGAAGTGACGTGGGTCCCCCTTCCCATGGGCTCACCACCTGTGAGAGGGGCCAAAGGGGTTGGGTGCAATGTGGGATGGGTGGTGGCCAAGGGCGGGGACACTGGCGGTCTGATCCTCAGCTACAGAAGCTGGCTATTGGCTCACCACCTGTGGGAGGGGCCAAAGGGGTCGGGTGCAATGTGGGATGGGTGGTGGCCGAAGGCGAGGACCCTGGCGGTCTGATCCTCAGCTACAGAAGCTGGCTATTGGGACATGGAATGTCATCTCTCTGGTGGGGAAGGAGCCTGAGCTTGTGTGTGAGGTTGAGAGTTTCCGACTAGAAATAGTCGGACTCACCTCAACACATGGCTCGGGCTCTGGAACCAGTTCCCTTGAGAGGGGTTGGACACTTTTCCACTCTGGAGTTGCTCCTGGTGAGAGGCACCAAGCAGGAGTGGGCATACTTGTTGCCCGCCTGTACGTTGGGGTTCACCCCAGTGAACGAGAGGGTAGCCTCCCTCCGACTACGTGTGGGGGGACGGGTTCTGACTGTTTTTTTCTGCTTATGCGCCAAACAGCAGCTCAGATTACCCACCCGTTTTGGAGTCCTTGGAGGGGGTACTGAAGAGTGCGCCTCCTGGGGACTCCCTTGTTCTACTGGGGGACTTCAACGCTCACGTGGGCAATAACAGTGAGACCTGGAGGGGTGTGGTTGGGAGGAACTGCCCCCCTGATATGAACCCGAATGGTCATTCAAGATTCAAGATTCAAGTTCCTTTATTATCCCCGAGGGGCAATTAGATTTGCAGTCAATAGGTGTGCACAGATGCATACATATGCACTTACACACACATACACATATAAACACAAGACAATAAGACATTAAAATAACAGTGTTAAAATTAGTGTGTATTAAGAAACCTGATTTCTATTGGGATAAATGAGTTTTTAAATCTGTTTCTTCTACATCTGGGTTGCAGAAACCTGCGTCCAGATGGAAGCAGCCTGAACTCGTCATGAAGTGGGTGATCAGGGTTTGCCAGAATCTGCCTGGCCTTGTTCACTGACCTCACCTTGTGTAGGTCTGCAAGGTTCTTTAGGTCTATGCCAGCAGTTTTGCTGCACATCCTGACAATCCCCGAGAGTTTGCTCTTGTTCTTACAGGTCAAAAGTCCAAACCAACAGATGAAGGAAAAGGTTAAAATAGACTCAATAAAACATGAATAAAACATTCTCATAAAAGTTGAATCAACTTTAAAACCACAAAGCTTCCGATAAAAATACATTCTCTGGTGGGCCTTTTTGCAAAGTGAATTCACGTGAAGGTCAAAGGTCAATTTTGGTCTTCTGTTATTGGAATCTGTGTTTGTCATGGATTGTCCATAACGAACACCATGTTCAGGCATAAGGGTGTACATATGTGCTCTTGGCACCAGGACACCCTAGGCGCAATTCGATGATCGACTTTGCTGTCGTCTCATCTGATCTGCGGCCGCATGTCTTGGACACTCGGGTGAAGAGAGGAGCGGAGCTGTCCACTGACCATTACCTGGTGGTGAGTTGGCTCTGATGGTGGGGAAGGTTGCTGGTCAGACTTGGCAAACTCAAACGTATTGTGGGGGTCTGCTGGGAATGTCTGGCTGAGTCTCCCGTGAGACAGAGCTTTAACTCCCACCTCCAGGAGAGTTTCAAACACATTCCGAGGGAGGCAGGGGACATTGAGTCCGAGTGGACCATGTTCCGCACCTCTATTGTTGAGATGGCTTATTGGAGCTGTGGCCGCAAAGTTGTCGGTGCATGTCGCGACAGTAATCCTTGAACCCGGTGGTGGACACCGGCGGTGAAGGATGCTGTCAGGCTGAAGAAGGAGTCCTATCGGGTCTTTTTGGCCTGTGGGACCCCAGAAGCAACTGATGGGTACCGACATTCCAAGCGGCATGCAGCTCGGGTGGTCGCTGAGGCAAAAACTCGGGCGTGGAAGGAGTTCAGAGAGGCCATGGAGAATGACTTTCGCATGGCTTCGAGGCTATTCTGGTCCACCATCCAGCGTCTCAGTCGGGGGAAGCTGTATGCTGCCAACACTATTTATAGTGGGGTTGGTGTGCTGCTGACCTCAACTTGGGATGTTGCGGGTCGGTAGGCAGAATACTTCAGAGACCTCCTCAATACCATTGAGGAAACGGAGCCTGGAGACTTTGGATTGGGCTCTCCAAGCTCTGATGCTGAGGTCACCAAGGTGGTTTTTTTTTCAATGTTTATTGGGGATAATAAACAAAAAATGGAGGGTTTACACAAAAATTTTGTAGTTTCCATGTCGTGTTGCCAGTTAAGAAATTATGAACTATAGTACTGTCACGTTAAAATGATAGTATTTTGATTTAAACTATCATGTGTGCTGAGTAAAGATATTCTTTTTTTTGACATATGAAATAAAGTATATTTCACAGAAGCAGAAAAAATAAAAATGTTTTTTTTTCAGCAACATGTGACACTGAAACAAAGAAGAAGGGGAAAAAAAATCCCAGATTTGACTGAAATTTTAAATATCTTCATTCCTGTGGTCCAGATGTTGGAGGACTGCATCAACAACTGTCAGGTCTGTCACACACTCCACGGGAAGTGAGTTAAGAATGTTTCAACCTTGCCTAGCTCAATCTTTCCTTCCAACTCCACAATCAAACGACCGCAATGAACTGGGGTCTTGTACTTGTCTACGTCTCCTTTACCCCCACCCATGCAGTGACCCAGACTTCTACGTGTGACGGGCTTATATGTGGTATTAATGCGCCACCGGGCAAACGTCGTTCAGTTATCCATCTTGCGATTAATAGTCAGACAAATCATCTCTAGATTACCTCAATGCAAGTAGCCCCCACCCATGGCTACAATGCCAAACTGCCCATTATGGAAGAAATTTGCAGCCTTTAATGGGCCTTGGATATCTTGCAGCTTCATCTGCTCCTTTTTAGCCCTTTGTATGTTAGGCCCCTTGTTCAGAAACTTCAGCTTGTCTTTTCTGGCAGAACCACATCACTGAATCAGGAGGAAGATCTTATGTCTTCATCCCAGCAGTGAGGACTTTCAACAAGCTCGGCAAAGGAACTGTAGAGAAAAGTAATTAGACATTTAAGGATCACACAACAAACTGAGTCATTAATGTTCAAAAAGTTTAAACTCAAAGCTAAAAACTTTTGTCCTTTTTTCCCTTTGTCCTGTTCGGCATTGTGTTGAGGTGATACCCAACATATTTACTTTCTCAAGCGAGCATTATGGCTGGCCTCAATGCTCCAGTTGATATATAAATAAAATTTTATTAGAATTTGCTTTGGGTTTGTTTAAGATGTATTGGACACTGGGATGAAAAAACAAAAAAGAAAACAAAGCTAAAAAAGGAGAGAAGAGGTAAAAGAGAAAGAAGGTGATAGGAGTGCAGAGAGAGAGGTATAAAGAGAACACAAATAAACATAATTGAAGTCTGCCTCTAGACCGGCGGAGAGAAAAAAGACAAAACTGAGAAACCACAACAACAAAACAACATATACAGTATAATGATATATAAAACATCATTAGAAAGTATTTTATACGATACATGGTTATACAAGCTCGGCCGGGCACAGCCCGAAGAGGAGACGTGGGTCCCCCTTCCCATGGGCTCACCACCTGTGGGAGGGGCCAAAGGGGTCGGGTGCATTGTGGAATGGGTGGTGGCCGAGGGCGGGGACCCTGGCGGTCTGATCCTCGGCTACAGAAGCTGGCCATTGGGACATGGAATGTCACCTCTCTGGTGGGGAAGGAGCCTGAGCTAGTGTGTGAGGTTGAGAGGTTCCGGCTAGAAATAGTCGGACTCACCTCAACGCATGGCTCTGGCTCTGGAACCAGTTTCCTTGAGAGGGGTTGGACACTCTTCCACTCTGGAGTTGCCCCTGGTGAGAGGCGCCGAGCAGGAGTGGGCATACTTGTTGCCCCCCATCTTGGTGCCTGTACGTTGGGGTTCACCCCGGTGAACGAGAGGGTAGCCTCCCTTCGCCTACGTGTGGGGGGACGGGCTCTGACTGTTGTTTGTGCCTATGCGCCAAACGGCAGCGCAGATTACCCACCCTTTTTGGAGTCCTTGGAGGGGGTATTGGAGGGTGCGCCTCCTGGGGACTCCCTTGTTCTGCTGGGGGACTTCAACGCTCACGTGGGCAATGACAGTGAGACCTGGAGGGGTGTGGTTGGGAGGAACGGCCCCCCTGATCTGAACCCGAGTGGTGTTCTGTTGTTGGACTTCTGTGCTCGTCATGGATTGTCCATAACGAACACCATGTTCAGGCATAAGGGTGTCCATATGTGCTCTTGGCACCAGGACACCCTAGGTCGTAGTTCAATGATCGACTTTGTTGTCGTCTCATCTGATCTGCGGCCGCATGTCCTGGACACTCGGGTGAAGAGAGGGGCGGAGCTGTCAACTGACCACTACCTGGTGGTGAGTTGGCTCCGATGGTGGGGGAGGATGCCGGTCAGACCTGGCAGACCCAAACGTATTGTGAGGGTCTGCTGGGAACGTCTGGCAGAGTCTCCCGTAAGACGGAGCTTTAACTCCCACCTCCGGGAGAGCTTTGAACACGTTCCGAGGGAGGCGGGGGACATTGAGCCCGAGTGGGCCATGTTTCGCGCCTCTATTGTCGAGGCAGCTTATCGGAGTTGTGGCCGCAAGGTTGTTGGTGCCTGTCGTGGTGGCAACCCTCGAACCCGGTGGTGGACACCGGCGGTGAGGGATGCTGTCAAGCTGAAGAAGGAGTCCTATTGGGCCTTTTTGGCCTGTGGGACCCCGGAAGCAGCAGATAGGTACCGGCAGTCCAAGCGGCATGCGGCTCGGGTGGTTGCTGAGGCAAAAACTCGGGCGTGGGAGGAGTTCGGAGA
Source organism: Garcialebias charrua (assembly GCA_038048925.1). NCBI lineage: Eukaryota > Metazoa > Chordata > Actinopteri > Cyprinodontiformes > Rivulidae > Garcialebias > Garcialebias charrua. Next base: position 8,753 of record JBBPBX010004260.1, on the reverse strand, counting down.
GGCCATGGAGAATGACTTCCGTACGGCTTCGAGGCGATTCTGGTCCACCATCCGGCGTCTCAGGGGGGGAAAGCGGTACGCGACCAACACCATTTATGGTGGGGATGGCGTGCTGTTGACCTCAACTCGGGATGTTGTGAGTCGGTGGGCGGAATACTTCGAAGACCTCCTCAATCCTACTGGCACGTCTTCCACTGAGGAAGCGGAGCCTGGGGACTTTGGGTCGGGCTCTCCAATCTCTGGTGCTGAGGTCGCCAAGGTGGTTAAAAAGCTCCGCGGTGGCAAGGCTCCGGGGGTGGATGAGATTCGTCCTGAGTTCCTTAGGGCTCTGGATGTTGTGGGGTTGTGTTGGCTTACGCGACTCTGCAATATCGCGTGGACATCGGGGGCAGTTCCCTTGGATTGGCAGACTGGGGTGGTGGTTCCCCTATTCAAAAAGGGGGACCGTAGGGTGTGTTCCAACTATAGAGGGATCACACTCTTAAGCCTCCCTGGTAAGGTCTATTCAGGGGTTCTGGAGAGGAGGGTCCGTCGGATAGTCGAACCTCGGATTCAGGAGGAGCAGTGTGGTTTTCGTCCTGGTCGTGGAACACTAGACCAGCTCTACACCCTCAACAGGGTCCTGGAGGGTGCGTGGGAGTTTGCCCAACCAGTTTACATGTGCTTTGTAGACTTGGAAAAGGCATTCGACCGCGTCCCTCGGGGGGTTCTGTGGCGGGTACTCCGGGAGTATGGGGTACCAGGCCCTTTGATATGGGCTGTTAGGTCCCTGTACGACCGGTGTCAGAGCTTGGTCCGCATCGCTGGCAGTAAGTCAGGCTCGTTTCCGGTGAGAGTTGGACTCCGCCAAGGTTGCCCTTTGTCACCGATTCTGTTTATAACTTTTATGGACAGAATTTCTAGGCGCAGCCAAGGTGTTGAGAGGATCCGTTTTGGTGGCCTTAGAATCGCTTCTCTGTTTTTTGCAGATGATGTGGTCCTATTGGCTTCATCAGCTCGTGATCTACAGCTTTCGCTGGAGCGGTTTGCAGCTGAATGTGATGCGGCCGGGATGAGGATCAGTTCCTCCAAATCCGAGGCCATGGTCTTGAGCCGGAAAAGGGTAGCGTGCCCTCTCCGGGTCGGGGAGGAGGTCCTTACCCAAGTGGAGGAGTTTAAGTATCTCGGGATCTTGTTCACGAATGAGGGAAAACTGGAGCGTGAGATCGATAGGCGGATAGGTGCAGCGTCCGCAGTGAAGCGGGCGCTGTACCGGTCTGTCGTGGTGAAGAGAGAGCTGAGTCAAAAGGCAAAGCTCTCAATTTACCGATCGATCTACGTTCCCACCCTCATCTATGGTCATGAGCTTTGGGTTATGACCGAAAGAACAAGATCTCGGATACAAGCGGCTGAAATGAGTTTTCTCCGCAGGGTGGCTGGACTCTCCCTTAGAGATAGGGTGAGAAGCTCGGTCATCCGGGAGGGACTCGGAGTAGAGCCGCTGCTTCTCCACATCGAGAGGAGCCAGTTGAGGTGGCTCGGGCATCTGGTTAGGATGCCTCCTGGACGCCTCCCTGGTGAGGTGTTCCGGGCATGTCCCACCGGGAGGAGACCCAGAGGAAGACCCAGGATACGCTGGAGGGACTATGTTTCTCGGCTGGCCTGGGAACGCCTTGGGATTCCCCCAGAGGAGCTGCTCCAAGTGGCTGGGGAGAGGGAAGTCTGGGCCTCCCTACTTAGGCTGCTACCCCCGCGACCCGACCCCGGATAAGCGGAAGAAAATGGATGGATGGATGGATGGTTATACAAGATGTATTTAGTGGCCACCACAACCCAACTGAGTGTGTATCTGATAAGCACCTGAATCTAAACACCTGTGTGAACATGCTTGTCACTATAAGATTTCCCTTTAAGAATATTTAATAGTGGAAGTGGGGACCCACAGATCCGTCCCCACAGGACACAACAGTAACACAGGGAGGACTAGAGCCACAGGCACACAGGGAACCCCAAGCCTGGAGCCCCGGGAGTCCCCCAACAGGGATAACTGCACCCCTCCAGAGAGAGGCAGAGGGAAGCCCCGGGCGACCCCCAGCAACCACAATTCAGAAAACCCAAGAGGCTACAGCGATGAGCCCACAGGCCCCACAGGTAACCCCCCCCCAAACCGAGTAGATCCGGCCATGGACACCGAGCCCCGAGTCCCTAGGTCATACCAACCCCTAACAGAGGCCAGACAGAGCCAGGGCACCCAGGTCCCAGCAGGTAGCCACCAGGGCGGGCTGGCTCGATCACCCAGCCCAGAAGCTGAGAGCCACCAATGCACCGGTGGAAGTGGGGCCCACAACCGGAGGGGGGTGCGACATGGGGAAGTAAACCTCACATTATTTGAGGGGCTAGAATTGATTCAAGAGAGGGGACCACCAAAAATCCAACCTGAGACATAAACAGGCACACACAGACAGCCCGACAGAGCCTCTAGCTATGTTTACATGGACATAAGTAATCGGATCAAACGGCCGATCGGATCAAAAGTGCGTCATGTAAACACCCCGTTCGGGTCATTTTTTGTGTATTCGGCGTGATCCGGCCTAATTTGTGATCAGATCGAAATGGGTGGTTTACGCCGATCCGTTACCCGTTCGGTGCTCATGTAAACACTTTTTCTGTTCCTTTTATCGGACTGTGGGAAACTGTCCTGACTGCGCATGTGCGCTGCGCGCACCCACATCCAACCCCCCCCCCCTCCCCTCTCGTGTTTCCTTCTCCGCCTTGCTAGTGGCTAACGCTAACGCATGGGGAAGCAAAACTGGTCGGTGAGCGATGCAACATTTGTAATAGAAACGTTAAAATAGCTCAAAACTATCAAAAACCAGTTTCCTTGAGAGGGGTTGGACACTCTTCCACTCTGGAGTTGCCCCTGGTGAGAGGCGCCGAGCAGGAGTGGGCATACTTGTTGCCCCCCATCTTGGTGCCTGTACGTTGGGGTTCACCCCGGTGAACGAGAGGGTAGCCTCCCTTCGCCTACGTGTGGGGGGACGGGCTCTGACTGTTGTTTGTGCCTATGCGCCAAACGGCAGCGCAGATTACCCACCCTTTTTGGAGTCCTTGGAGGGGGTATTGGAGGGTGCGCCTCCTGGGGACTCCCTTGTTCTGCTGGGGGACTTCAACGCTCACGTGGGCAATGACAGTGAGACCTGGAGGGGTGTGGTTGGGAGGAACGGCCCCCCTGATCTGAACCCGAGTGGTGTTCTGTTGTTGGACTTCTGTGCTCGTCATGGATTGTCCATAACGAACACCATGTTCAGGCATAAGGGTGTCCATATGTGCTCTTGGCACCAGGACACCCTAGGTCGTAGTTCAATGATCGACTTTGTTGTCGTCTCATCTGATCTGCGGCCGCATGTCCTGGACACTCGGGTGAAGAGAGGGGCGGAGCTGTCAACTGACCACTACCTGGTGGTGAGTTGGCTCCGATGGTGGGGGAGGATGCCGGTCAGACCTGGCAGACCCAAACGTATTGTGAGGGTCTGCTGGGAACGTCTGGCAGAGTCTCCCGTAAGACGGAGCTTTAACTCCCACCTCCGGGAGAGCTTTGAACACGTTCCGAGGGAGGCGGGGGACATTGAGCCCGAGTGGGCCATGTTTCGCGCCTCTATTGTCGAGGTAGCTTATCGGAGTTGTGGCCGCAAGGTTGTTGGTGCCTGTCGTGGTGGCAACCCTCGAACCCGGTGGTGGACACCGGCGGTGAGGGATGCTGTCAAGCTGAAGAAGGAGTCCTATTGGGCCTTTTTGGCCTGTGGGACCCCGGAAGCAGCAGATAGGTACCGGCAGTCCAAGCGGCATGCGGCTCGGGTGGTTGCTGAGGCAAAAACTCGGGCGTGGGAGGAGTTCGGAGAGGCCATGGAGAATGACTTCCGTACGGCTTCGAGGCGATTCTGGTCCACCATCCGGCGTCTCAGGGGGGGAAAGCGGTACGCGACCAACACCATTTATGGTGGGGATGGCGTGCTGTTGACCTCAACTCGGGATGTTGTGAGTCGGTGGGCGGAATACTTCGAAGACCTCCTCAATCCTACTGGCACGTCTTCCACTGAGGAAGCGGAGCCTGGGGACTTTGGGTCGGGCTCTCCAATCTCTGGTGCTGAGGTCGCCGAGGTGGTTAAAAAGCTCCGCGGTGGCAAGGCTCCGGGGGTGGATGAGATTCGTCCTGAGTTCCTTAGGGCTCTGGATGTTGTGGGGTTGTGTTGGCTTACGCGACTCTGCAATATCGCGTGGACATCGGGGGCAGTTCCCTTGGATTGGCAGACTGGGGTGGTGGTTCCCCTATTCAAAAAGGGGGACCGTAGGGTGTGTTCCAACTATAGAGGGATCACACTCTTAAGCCTCCCTGGTAAGGTCTATTCAGGGGTTCTGGAGAGGAGGGTCCGTCGGATAGTCGAACCTCGGATTCAGGAGGAGCAGTGTGGTTTTCGTCCTGGTCGTGGAACACTAGACCAGCTCTACACCCTCAACAGGGTCCTGGAGGGTGCGTGGGAGTTTGCCCAACCAGTTTACATGTGCTTTGTAGACTTGGAAAAGGCATTCGACCGCGTCCCTCGGGGGGTTCTGTGGCGGGTACTCCGGGAGTATGGGGTACCAGGCCCTTTGATATGGGCTGTTAGGTCCCTGTACGACCGGTGTCAGAGCTTGGTCCGCATCGCTGGCAGTAAGTCAGGCTCGTTTCCGGTGAGAGTTGGACTCCGCCAAGGTTGCCCTTTGTCACCGATTCTGTTTATAACTTTTATGGACAGAATTTCTAGGCGCAGCCAAGGTGTTGAGAGGATCCGTTTTGGTGGCCTTAGAATCGCTTCTCTGTTTTTTGCAGATGATGTGGTCCTATTGGCTTCATCAGCTCGTGATCTACAGCTTTCGCTGGAGCGGTTTGCAGCTGAATGTGATGCGGCCGGGATGAGGATCAGTTCCTCCAAATCCGAGGCCATGGTCTTGAGCCGGAAAAGGGTAGCGTGCCCTCTCCGGGTCGGGGAGGAGGTCCTTACCCAAGTGGAGGAGTTTAAGTATCTCGGGATCTTGTTCACGAATGAGGGAAAACTGGAGCGTGAGATCGATAGGCGGATAGGTGCAGCATCCGCAGTGAAGCGGGCGCTGTACCGGTCTGTCGTGGTGAAGAGAGAGCTGAGTCAAAAGGCAAAGCTCTCAATTTACCGATCGATCTACGTTCCCACCCTCATCTATGGTCATGAGCTTTGGGTTATGACCGAAAGAACAAGATCTCGGATACAAGCGGCTGAAATGAGTTTTCTCCGCAGGGTGTCTGGACTCTCCCTTAGAGATAGGGTGAGAAGCTCAGTCATCCGGGAGGGACTCGGAGTAGAGCCGCTGCTTCTCCACATCGAGAGGAGCCAGTTGAGGTGGCTCGGGCATCTGGTTAGGATGCCTCCTGGACGCCTCCCTGGTGAGGTGTTCCGGGCATGTCCCACCGGGAGGAGACCCAGAGGAAGACCCAGGACACGCTGGAGGGACTATGTTTCTCGGCTGGCCTGGGAACGCCTTGGGATTCCCCCAGAGGAGCTGCTCCAAGTGGCTGGGGAGAGGGAAGTCTGGGCCTCCCTACTTAGGCTGCTACCCCCGCGACCCGACCCCTGGATAAGCGGAAGAAAATGGATGGATGGATATCAAACACCTTGACCTAGGAACACGGAGTTATTTAAACAAGTACATGAAAAGCTGGAAGAAGCCGGAGATCGCTGGAAGAGCTTAAAGCTAAGTGCTACAAAACTAAAAACAAAAACGGGACAAGTGTCTACGACCCCACCAGTTTTTCATTTTACGTGTTGATGGATGAGAGATCTGCCACTTCCAACACAGCAGGCAACGGTGTGGATCTAGGTGATGAGGAGGAGAGGAATCTGAGGAGAGGAAGCTAACCAGGAGCAAAGCATCCTTTGTGGTAAGTTAGACTCTTCAAAACACATTAACCCTCTGTACTGTATTACCTGGAGTAATTAGAAACAACAAATATGTAAAAATTTAATTATAATAAGAAATAAGAGTAGCTGTAGGGCAGTACAGTACTACTGTATTGTAGATTATAACACTACTTCAACTAACCACATAATTAACCTAACAAATTTCAACATATCAGGGGCCCAGTTAAACTTTTATTTTGTTTGTTTTTCAGATGATGAGTCCAGCTTTGAAGAGGCAGCTGGCAGCAGCACACAACAGACAGTGGCAGGTGATGGTGGCAGGTGGCAGAAGATGGCAGAAGATGCAAGAGTCCCACGTCTTAGGAATCCCAAGAAGTTCACACATGTGCTTTAGAACAACTCAAAACTGATTTGAAAATGTTTCAATTCTCTACAACCATGTTTCTTTGTCCCCTGACAGATCTGTAAATGTATTTTTTTTACACAGACATTAGGATTGATAGTTTATGGTACAATTAAGATGTCCTAAAAGTTCATTCTCAATAGTCCAGGTATCAAATCCGCTCATTCTCAATCAGTTCATCTGGACAGTTTCTTTTTAGTAGAAACGTTTCACCCTCACTCCAGAGGGCTTCGTCAGTCAGAGCAGTCCAAAGCAAACTGAAGCTACCCCACCAAGTAAACAACTTAAGTGGACCAACCAGTTTGCTGTAGCCAAGATGGTTTCTGGGGGCTTGTCCCTCGTCGACTCCTCCCAGGCAGGCAGACATGTCCAAAGTGGTTCAAGACCAGAAAGTTCATTCTCAATAGTCCAGGTATCAAATCCGCTCATTCTCAATCAGTTCATCTGGACAGTTGATGTCCTAACTTAATACAGTCAGGTGGTTTAATAAGGACTCTGAGTTTCTGCATGACTCACAGGATAAAAACACATTTGCTGTTCTATCAGGATACAGAAACATACATTTTGGAAGTAAAATCGATTATTTTGTCACCAATTTTGTTGTCCGAAATCACATGCATACATTGAAATTGTGAAAGTATGTGATGAGTTGATAAAGAAGTTACTGAATTACAGGTTACTGTAGTTTTTAAATGACCAAAGAATGTTTTTGTTGTTGTCATTACAAGATTTGATCTGTGCACATCGTCTGTTTTGCACAAATGTTTTGAATGTTTAATTTTTATGTTTTTCTGATATACCTCAAATTGCACTAAGAAAGAAACTTGTTTCAAACGAGCAATATCAATTGTTTACAAGAATGTGTTAAAATGTTTGGTTCATTAAAGAGCTCAGATGTTCACTAGTATTTGCAGTTTTTTATTGTGATAATAATTTTATAGAAATGTTAACTGCATGTGAACACAAATACATGACAAGTATCTTTTTAGAAGAACTCTCCACTGTGACTTCATCAACCCGAAGGTCATCTCTACCTCCATCCTGACTGAGCAAAGGTAAACATTAAATGACTTGAGTCAGACGAGGAGTTTGCGTATCCTTTGACAAGCTAGTCCAACAGCGGGTATGCAGGATCACCAACAATGAAGAGACGGACGTCCTTCAATGTTCCTCACAGACTGCAAAAAAAGGACATGCCAATATTTAGTGTTCAACTTCTTATTTGTTTAAAGGCATGGTTCAAACAAATTTTATTTTAAATAAAACTATTACAGCTAAGTATGTCTACTGATTACTTAGCTGTAATACCGGTAGTTTAATACTACCGGTAAATACAATATACAGTAGTAAAGTTTAGCTTTACATTTTGGCAACATTTAACTATTTGTTTAAAGACATGGTTCAAACAAATTTTAAATAAAACTTTTACAGCTAAGTATGTCTAATGATTACTTAGCTGTAATAGTTGTAAAACTAAATACAATATAGTAAATGTTAGCCTTACATTTTGGCAAGATTTAACTACTTGTTTAAAGATATGGTTCAAACAAACATTTAAAAAAATAAAACTTTACAGCTAAGTATGTCTAATGATTACTTAGCTGTAATAGTTGTAAAACTAAATACAATATAGTAAATTTTGGCAACATTTAACTATTTGTTTAAAGACTGTTGGCTTTGATTCTCATCCGCCCCAAAATTCGTTATTTGGTTCACTTTAGATCAGAAAGGAGAGATACACTGAAAATACAACAAACGCACGTAATTTAAAGTTCCAAAAACCAGTTTAATTATAAGTTTAAAAAGTCACAGAATACATTTGTTCTATTTCTAAAATCCATTACATTTGTTTGAAAACGTGGACAGTGAGAGAAAAAGAGGAAAAGGGAGAGAGGGAGAGCGAGAGAGAGAGAGAAGAAGGGAGGAGAAGGGAGGAGGCAGGGAGAGAGGGGGACAGGGAGAACATACAACCTGATCCGTGGGCTTGCTCCTGCCTTGTCTGTTGGAGGATGGAAACTTTTATACCCTTCTGTGGGGGTTGCCTGCTTTAAACTGACTCTTCTGTGGGGGTTTTGTTTCAGAGACTGTTGTCCCCCCTTTATTGCCAGAAGACACAGGAAATACCACTGCCTCCCCTCAGCTTGCTCGGGTCTCCCCAAGCCCCAGGGGGAGGGGCACCGACACATCGATGACTAAAATAAATGTACATTTGTTTGTGAGTACTTATAAACACGTACACTCTAGTAGACCACTAAATGACCAATTAGTGTAACTGGACATTAAATTACATTAAAGATCATACCCTACACACATATTTAGAGCTGTTCTTGTTACTTTCTAACTGAACAAACATGCAGAGCCAGAGAGTGGCTTTCAGTGGACTTCTCCCAGTCATATATTCTACAAAGTCGTAAAACTGACAAAGAGGCGTCAGGTCTCCT
>JBBPBX010004259.1:39994-54032 GCA_038048925.1 Garcialebias charrua | reverse complement strand
GTCGTCTCGTCTCTCGACTCTATGCCAGATGTCTCGTCTCTCGACTCTACGCCAGACTAGTGCTTTAACAGAGTAACCGAGTTTTCGACAGATCGAGCGCTTTGACTTCTATCTAGGCTTTTTTGTCCACCTCGACTACCCGTAGTGACGTCATCACGTCGCAGTAACGTCTGTACGTCACATCACGTGATAAAAACAGAGCGCGGGGTAGCTTTTAGCTTCTAGTAGACGCTACAAAATGGATTCCTTTGTGCACACGGATGTATGGAGCTGGTCCAGTCTTGTCAAAAAGGTAAAACAGTTTATAATTTTATAAATTGCGCTACTCATTGAAACATCCTGTTGACTTTCTTTGCTTTGAACACCGTTGGCCGTAGTAGATTGTGACAGCAGAGGGCAGTGTTGCATTAACACGGCCGAAACGGCTTCATCTCTCTCGTTTCACAAAGAAAAAGAAACAAATATTAATCTCTCTAGAGCTATTAAAAACCTTTAAACACAATCTCTAAAAGTAAACCTAAATTGCACAGCACTGCAGGCGGTGGTACGGTGTGGCTGTGGCCCCATTTGTTTTTTAAGTTTCGGTTTTCAGCGCGTTACTTTCACTTTTAATATTAATAATAATAACTAATAGTTTTGTTTTTCCTGTGACTTATGTGCAGTATGATAAATGATAGGAGCATAATAAATGCTCCCAATGTTTTGTTGGTCTTTTTTTTCTTTTTGTAAAGACGTTTTTATGCATTATATTTATTTATTTATTTTGCATCATAAGACACTGTGACGTCATCGGCTACTCGAGCGCCGCTCGAGTTTTTTTATTGTGTTAATGTCGAGGTTAAAAATTATGTACTCGTTCAACCCCTACGCCAGACGTCTCGTCTCTCGACTCAACGCCAGACGTCTCGTCTCTCGACTTAATGACGCTCGACTTCACGTCTGTCGTCTCGTGGCTTGGCGCCACTGCGCCGCATGAGGGTGCTCCTGTTTTGGGTGGACCCTGGAGGGTCCTACCCTCGTCTTCGACTTTCCTGAGGCCTCGTCACCGACGGAGGCTCCTGGTGGTGGGCTGCCTTCCTGTTGCCCGCCTGACTGGCCGACCGCCCGACCGATTCCTACCTGAGGGGCGGCATCCCGGCCAACTGCCCGACCTGCCAACTGCCTGACCTGCCTGGTGGACGGGCCGCTGCCCGCCTGGACGTTTTTTGTGTTCTGTGTCGTAGGGTTTTTGTCCCCTGTCCTTGTGTTTTTTCGTACCCGCCGTCCCTGCGGTACCTCCCTCTGCCCGCCTTGTTTTTTGGAGGGTGTTCTTTGGGGACGCCGGGGGGCGTCTTTGAGGAGGGGGTACTGTAAGGATTGGCTCCCTTCGTTCCCCTCTGTTGGTCACGTCTGTCCCCCTTGTGATGTTTTCCTATTAGTCAGTTTTTACGTCATGTTTCAGGTTTAGTTCCCCAGTCTTGTCAGTTAGTTGTAGTAGTTAGTTTTCCTAGTTTGGTCTCCGTGTTTATTTACTCATCATCCTGGTTTACTTCTTCATGTTTCAGGTTTAGTTTCCCAATCTTGTCAGTTAGTTGTAGTTGTTAGTTTCCCTAGTTCAGACATTACTCAAGTTGTAGTTGTTAGTTTCCCTAGTTCAGACATTACTCAAAGACTCAGTTTAGCTTCCCGTTCCTGCTCTGTGTCTTCGTTAATTGTCCTCAGGTGTTTGATATCGTCTCGTCTTGTCTGTGTGTATATAAGCCCTGTTCTGTGTCTCAGTGATTGTCGCGTCGTCGTTAGGTACAGCCTAGTCTTGTCTTGGTCCCGTCCTGATGGTTCTGTTGAAATGTAAGTTTTGCTGCCATGCCAGCTCTTTGATTTATGATTATTAAAGTGTTTATTTTGTACCTCTGAGTCTGAGTCCCTACCTGCACAACTGGATTTGTTCTGTCCTGTGTAAATCCTGACAGATTCTGGATCTCAGGACTCTCAACAAGAGGATTAAAACATTTAAGTTCAAGAATGCTTACACTGCGGCAAGTCCTCCAGTCTGTGAGACCTAGAGACTATGCGTATACAGTGGATTTAAAAGATGCCTATTTTCATATAGGTGTATGGAGGAAACACAGGAAGTTTCTCCGCTTTGCCTTCGAGGGTAATGCTTATGAATTCAAAGCTTTACCCTTTGGTTTAAAGACTGCTCCGTGTACATTTACCAAATGTCTGAATGCAGCCCTGACCCCTCTTAGGAATCAAGGACTCAGGGTCATGAATTACCTTGATGACCTGCTGAGTCTGGCTGAAAGCAGAAAGCAGGCCCAGTCACACTCCTATAGGGTGATTTTTCACCTGGAGTCTCTTGGTTTTGTCATAAACCTACAAAAAAGTGATTTGACTCCATCGCGGGTTACTATATTTTTGGGAGTACAGATCGACACCGTTCAGTACAAAGCATGGCTCTCGAAGGAACGAGTTTCCTCCATTCGCCGTTGCCTGGAAAGGTTTAAACTTGACCAACGGGTCCCTGTGAAAACCTGCCAACGCCTCTTAGGCCTCTTGGCGGCAGCCATTCCCTGTGTACCATACGCATTACTGAAAATGTGGCCCATACAAGTATGGCTAAACCAACGAATACAACCCGACCTGCCTAATCAGGCAGAGAAGGTTAGGATAGACTCAGAGTGCCTGGAGGCCCTGGAACCCTGGAGAGATTTGTCCATTTTCACGGAAGGGTTCTCATTGGGAAGGGTGTCATCACGTGTGGTCATCACGACGGACGTCTCAAAAACTGGATGGGGGGGGCGATCTGCAGAAATCAGAACGCCTGCGGCCTTTGGAATGAACAGGAAGCAAGATTACATATCAACTTCCTGGAGTTTTCTGTCACTAAAATATTTCTTCAATAAAGGTCTGGTTGCTGGACAACACCATCCATTCATCCATCCATCCATCCATTGTCTTCCGCTCATCCGGGGTCGAGTCGCGGGGGTAGCTGCCTAAATAGGGAGGCCCAGACTTCCCTCTCCCCAGCCACTTGGAGCAGCTCCTCTGGGGGAATCCCAAGGCGTTCCCTGGCCAGCCGAGAAACATAGTCCCTCCAGCATGTCCTGGGTCTTCCTTCCCGCTTCCCATGGGCTCACCACCTGTGGGAGGGGCCAAAGGGGTCAGGTGCAATGTGGGATGGGTGGTGGCCGAGGGCGGGGACCCTGGCGGTCTGATCCTCGGCTGCAGAAGCTGGACAACACATCCTGGTGAAATCAGATAACAGGACCACAGTGTCCTTCATCAACAGAGAGGGAGGGACAAGGTCCCGGGCCTTCCTAGGACTGGCACAGAGGATGCTCACATGGTGTGCTCCAAGAATCTTGTCACTTAGGGCGACTCATGTCCCTAGTGAACTAAATTATGCGGCAGATGCCCTTTCAAGAGGACCTCTTTTGGCGTCAGAATGGAGCCTGAATCCACGGATTGTGGAACAGGTCTGGTCACGATTTGGGAAAGCCTCTGTGGACCTGTTTGCCTGCAGGGCTAGCTCACACTGTGACCTCTACTTTTCCTTGAGGGAAACAGACGCTCCATTGGGTATGGCTGCTCTGGCACATGACTGACCTGCAGGGGTGCTCTACTATGCCTTTCCACCTGTCCCTCTGATCGGGGCGACATTGGAACGGGTACGTCAGGGAGCTCTCTCCTTGATTCTCATAGCCCCAAGTTGGCCACAGAAAACGTGGTTCCCGGAGCTGATTTCAATGCTATCTGGGATACCATGGCAATTGCCTTCTCACAGGGACCTACTGACTCAGGCGCATGGGCAGCTTCTACACCCACGTCCAGAGTTGTGGCAACTTTCAGCCTGGCCTCTGAAGGGATCTGGCTGAGAGCCTAAGGCTTTGGTTGCTTTGTCTCAAAACAAAGAACAAAGTTAACAAGGACTTGAGAGGTTACCCTGTGCTTGGCTCGGGTTTTCTACCTCTACATCTGTCACCTAATTTCTTGTGACATGGTGGGTCCATTTTTTCCTCCTGTTTCTCAGGATGTTCCATTGGGAAAAGGGGATATAAGTATTCACACTGATGGAGCACGCTTAAGCTGTCTCTAGTTGGTGTATACATATATATGCCTAGTGGAAACATCACGTTGGTGTTTTTTGCATTTGGCATTTTTTCCTCTTAGCATGTGCTTTCTGCATTCCCTGCAGAAAGTAGCTGGGAGATGCCTGTCCTTTAGGATGGATGTTCTCACTTGTACTTTGCTGAGCATTTCAAGGGCGTGAATGGATTACGTTCCCATAGCAAGTATGTTGCACCGAGAGACCGACTGAAAGGGAACTGAAAGTTATGCACCATAACTCATGTTCCCTGAAGGAAAGGAACGAGGTGCAACATAGCTGGCCCTTTTCAATGCTGAAAGCTCGGTGAAGTGCAATTTTGGAGAAAGATAGAGGGGTGCAGGCCGCTTAAATACCCAGAGGGCGGGGCCTCTGGCGCGGCGGTGACGCCCCTAGCCGTAAAGGTGTGAGTATAAATAAATAAATAAATGTCCATTTTTGTCATCTGTGTATGTTTCCCATACAAGACGAAATTTGTCTCTGCATTTAACCCAACCACCACCAGGTGGTGCAGTGAGCAGTCATAGAAAGCGCCCGGGGAGCTGGGGAAATAGGTGTGCACTCATAGACACCCCAAGGTGTGTAGTGGCCGGGGCCGGGGTTTGAACCTGTGTCCTTCGGGTCCCAAGTCGGCAGCCCTGCCGAGTATATTCCTTCAGGTAATCACGCAGGGGCGCAATTCTCATAGCAAGTATGTTACACCTCGTCCCCTTCCTTCAGGGAACATGAGTTATGGTGCATAACTTTCAGTTATCTGTTCAGTGAACAGATAAGGGTCTTTTTAGGCTCGTATTTGCACCCTGTGTGTACGACAGATTTGCCCCTGAGGGGTCAAAGGTCACCCTGTGTATAAACTGAGTTTATACCTAAATGATGCCATCTGAAATGTCAATGGCTTAAAGGGTTTTTTGCTCTTTGATCTTTTCCTCCTGCTTCCCAAATTATCTAGGGAAGTAGGAGATGGTGAGCAATTGTGCCAGTGGAGCACGTCTGTGCTGCCTCTAGCTGGAGTTCCACCAATATGTCTAGTGGTAACATCAGGTTGATGTTTCTGCATGTGACGTTCCTTCTCCAGCTGTGCCCTCTACATACGCTGTAGAGAGCGGCCGAGAGATGCCTTATGTATAAAGGCAGAAGTTCTCACAAGCATGCATTTTACTGAGCATTTCAAGGGCGTGAATGAATTACGTTCCCATAGCAATAGTGTTGCACCGAGTGACTGACTGATAAGGGAACTGAAAGTTATGCACCATAACTCATGTTCCCTGAAGGAAGGGAACGAGGTGCAACACAGTTGGCCCTTTTCAATGCTGAAGCTCGGTGAAGTGCACTTGGAGAAAGTAGGATGGGCGTCCGCGTCTTAAGTACCCAGAGGGCGGGGTCTCTGGGGTGACGCTGACGCCCCCTGCCGTAAAGGCGTGAATGTATTCCTTCAGGTAATCGCGCGGGGGCGCAATTTCCCATAGCAATAGTGTTGCACCTCGTTCCCTTCCTTCAGGGAACATGAGTTAAGGTGCATAACTTTCAGTTTTTGTTACCGCTGTCATGCCCACTCCCTTTCACTCGCATACAATACAGACAACAGAATGTAATGTCGAAACCAAGAGTGAAAGTAAGCCGGTACGATAATCTGTGAAAAGATTGAACTCCAAGACTTGAGGTCTTGGTCTCGACTTGGTCTCGCCCTCCATCGGTCTTGGTAACGACATGGTCTCACACCCCAAAAGTCTTGGTCTTGTCTCGGGTTAGGTGGTCTTGAACACAACACTAGTTCGAGGTCAGAAGCACAATCAGAATTAATACATAGGGCGCCCTGGTTTATAAGGCTCACTGTCGATTTTTGAGAAAATTCAAGGATTTTAAGTGATCCTTATAGTCTGAAAAATACGGTAGTTGCCCTTGAGGACCCTCGTTCTAGATGTTTTTGTATTAAGTCAAAATAAATTGAAATATACACCAATGTTTATGCTCAATAATCAATCCAGCAATGTTCAGTCAGGTCATCTGGACGGTTTATTTTTTGGTGCTGAGATGTTTCGTCCTTCATCCAAAGGACTTCTTCAGTCTGAGGAGCCGCCAAACCAAACAGAATCCCACAAACAGCATACTCCTAGAGTGGGGGAAAAAAACATTGATGAGAGAAGCGGAGGTAGTACTGTATGCCATTTGTGGGATTCAGTTTGGTTTGCTCCTCAGACTGAAGAAGTCCTTTGGATAAAGGACGAAACGTCTCAGCAACAAAAGAAACTATCCAGATGACCTGAATGAACGCTGTTGATATTGAAGTTTCGATGTGAAACCTAAAGAAACGTTTTCATCAGAGTGAGTTTTCTCGGCAGGCTCAGAAGGCGCCATGTTTGGACACTC
This sequence comes from Garcialebias charrua, assembly GCA_038048925.1. NCBI lineage: Eukaryota > Metazoa > Chordata > Actinopteri > Cyprinodontiformes > Rivulidae > Garcialebias > Garcialebias charrua. Next base: position 47,578 of record JBBPBX010004259.1, on the reverse strand, counting down.
GGTCGAAACTCCACTGATCCAAGCGAGGACGTCGGAGGACCTGAGGTGAGTTTGTGGAAAAACTTGACAGAGAATCGTTAAAGTTTAACATCATCTGTTCACATCCTGTTAAATTAAATGAAGATCTTTAAGTAACTATGATAAATGTACTGTGGCATTTCAGTCGATGACTGCTTTAAAAACACGCAGCAGGCATCATTACTCACCACTATCATTATTTCAAGCACCGTATTGGTGACTGGTTACCACCACCACCAGATTTGACCACTAATATAATTTCACAGCCGAGGGGCGAACTAATTCATTAGTTTTTCTCTGTAGCAGACAGGAATTGATTAAAACGCTGAAAAGGCTGGAAAAGGCTGAGCTTGTGTTGCACTGTTTCCACTCCCTCGTGCACGTGATCCCCTCTGAACTCTGCCGTAGGCTCCGGCCCCTCGCCGGTCCATTACCGAGCTGTAAGGAGTTCCGTTTGTTGTGCAACTTCCCGCTCCGGAGAGGAGAGCTGGGATCAAAGTTGACAGAAAAAGCACTGTTCTGGCAGCTAATTCCTTCCAGAGTGAGAAGAATACTGATGGTTTTCATTTTCAAGCCAACAATCAGGACTTTCCAGCGCACACACACACACACACTCAGCTGGACCATCTGCAATGTAGCCACTATCTCCTCACTGAGAGCCAAGAAAACAAGAGATGGCCAAAAGAGACAAAAAAAGCAACATGATGTTCACTCAAACAGGATTTGTTTCAGCATATTAAACCAAATGTATTTAGTTTACTCAAAAATAAATTTGAATTGTGTTTGTTTAGTTAAAAAATGTCATTTTCAGATTCTTCTTCTAGTTAACGACGTCATTCCAAACGAGCAGATGTAGAAACTGTGCCATCAGGACTCAAACACGTCTTTTATCTACCGGTAAATCCAATTTTCTCCCGAAACGTTGCATAAAAGCTTTAAATTTTAATCCAGAAGTTTTGGACATGCAGAATGGATAAATAGAATTATGTGGACTTTTGATGCCATGAAGTCGTATCTAACAACACATCTTAATTATTTGTCTTCTTCCTGTCAGTGATTTGGGTAATTAGGTTGCGTACACAAACCATGAAAGACTATCATTGAGAAAAAGTCGACTTTTATTTGTCAGATATTCTGGAATGTGTCAAATTATGTTTGTTAAATAACAGCAGCCTTGAAATCTGGAGCTTTTGTTTACATTTCTCGACATAATGCTGTAGAAGCTCCAACAGATTGTAAAAGGCTGCCTGGACATTTGTTAGGTGTCATTTACATTTTTCTAAAAAATTAATTTTGATATTAAACTGATTAATTACATTAATTAACTTTATTCAATGCAGATTTTGGTTTGATGGTTCTAACGAACTATTTTTTTTAATTGTCCACTTTCAAATGAAAGGTTTCATACAATCAGATGGACCTAGGTAAATACGTCATCTGAGTAAGTTGCTGCTCAGTTATCAGCCTGTATGAGACTGAGCCATAGATTGAGCTGCAGACAGACGTTTGTAGATAACTGTTACCAGGGCTTAATTTGTAAACTGATGGATGACGGAATGTAAGGTGGATCTGCATGGGGGGTTGGGGACAGGGGGGTCTGTGGGTCCTCCATAAAATTTAGATGCAATTTGCATTTTGGTGTATTTTAATGAGTTGTTAAACATCTATGTTACCTACATTTGTAAACACGCCACTTCTGTCAAACATCCTTCCCCCTCTCTCTCGTACTTGACAGAACCGCCAGGTTCGAAATGACTCTGTCCCTTGTCGTGTTCCGACTCCACATGTGAACCTCCAGGCGCCTGCCTACGGCTGCCTGGTTAGTTTGGCACTCGCCCCCACCACTCTTTTAGGGGTGGAGATTTATTTAAGGGTAGAGGCAGAAATGCTACTTGAGGAGGCAGCTCGTATGCTCATAAGTGGCTGTTGTGTTTAAAATGAGTGTTTATGTAATTATTTTCAGTTTACATATCCAGTACGTTTTGTTCGTTCAAGGCAGTCATATTTGCTCATAACTTTATTATTAGTAAGCCTGAGAGTTACTGGATCCAAGCAGACAGTTACCGGAATGCACTCTGTCAAAACAAGAGTTCCCGGATCCTGTTCCGGCAGCATCTGGCTCAAATTATCCCCTGACTGTTACCTGTTCTGAGCTTCTTCCACTTCTTGTGTTTCCTCCAACCTTAAACATCTTCAAAAAGTACAAACGACTATCTTTTAGTTTTCAGTCTTTAGGTGGGCGCAGCTAAAGAAAAAGTTAGCTTCACTAATGCTAAACTGCTAAACAACTAAACTGCTAAAAATTATTAGCGAAAACTAAAACTAAAGCGCTAACTTTTATCATACACTGCTGTCACTGACACTGTAAGATTGTCTGTAATGTGAACACAAGTCAAAACGATTCATAAATCACAGGTAAAGCGTCCATGTTCCGCTCAGAGGTGAACTTTCAGGAATTAATCCGGTCCATCGGAACCAAAGAGGCAGAGCAGAGTTCTGCATTCAATGTGAGTCAGACGTCTCCCTTGTGTTATTTATTATAATGAACTAACTCACTTTGGCGATGCTCTTTGTGGGTAACTACTTTTATAAACTAACTACAAAAGTTGCCTCATTAATATCCTCTCTGTGAGAAATCTGCTTGTATTAAAATAAAGATGTGTGAAATGTGTGAGAGAGTCACATCCCAGAGACAGTGCATTGCAAAGCATGCTGGGTAGGAATTATGTGTGCAATGTTTCTGACTGTATACGATGATTCTGAGTGTTAGAATGTTTTTCTTCGTGTTATTTTCCTGTTCTGGTTTGACATTTATGTTAAGATAGGTCAAGACGGTGATGCCACTGGGTGGAGCTTAGCTCTGCATAGCATAGCTCCATGTAAATCACCATTCTCTTGTATGCTTTTAGTGCAGAGAACTGCCTTTTTAAAAAGTTATGAGACTTGAATTTACTGGATTTAAATTAAGCTGACGCTAAATCCGCTTATCCATCCATCCATCCTTTATCTTTTACCCGCTTCTTCCTTTTCGGGTTGCGGGGGGTCACTGGCGCCCATTATGGTTTTCAAGATTTGTGAAAACACTGATCCACTAAACAGAAGGTTAATTCCACTATTCGCAGGTTAGCAGAACCGTGCCCACCACTGTCACCAGTGTGCTTAGCTATGGTGCGTTCGTGAGCTAGTATCTCACTGAGATGTGACTGGTGGGAACAAGCTGGAAACAAAGAAACAAAAAAAAGTTAATAAATAGATCTTTGTGATTTTATAAATACATGAAATGTGCTATATAAATAAACTTTACTTATTTAAACTGAGAAGGGATCCAGACACTGACAGCTTTATTTTGATGAAAATTATTGTTTATTAAAATTTTCGAACAGAAAGTGAACCAAAATTTCTGCGACACGAGCAATAAATATTAAAAGATTGGCAAACATTTTAAAACAGCTGGTTGAATTTGTTGCCAACATTCACAGCCCTATGAGATATTAGCAATAACACAGACAAAAACATATTTTTCATTGCTATTTGGCTTTGGTTCATAGTCTGGGAGAAAAAAAATAATTGGATTGTTGGGTGTCAGATTGGTGGGTCACTGATCAAGCCTAAAACGAGCTGTTTACACTGATTGGTGCATGTCAAGTTAAATGTGCCACACGTTTCTTACTGCCTTTTGATTCAGCTTGGAGTCACTCCCTCCCTGAATGCTCCACTTTCAAATGCCAAGTCTCTGTAAATTTCCTCCCTTATGTTAAAGACACATCTTGGCTTGCATCCATGTCTGCCTCCTCTTCCTCTTTAAAGAAAGATCAGTCCCTTTGTGGTGCATCTCCTTTCTCTGCCAGCCGGCGGTCCTGTTCTGGGAGACAAACGAGCAAAGACAAAATCAAAGGAAGCCACCTGAGATCATCCTCCTGTTTGAAGCACCTGTTCATCTCCCCGAGTTCCTGCGGGTCTGTGTACACTGGCATTCAGCTCTGTTAGTCATCATCCTGCAGCCTTTATAAAACCAAGTGTTGGGACTTCAGTGATTCAACTGGCGTTTTGTTACGTTCTATCAAATATTTTAAAGTTATAGTTGCATTTTGGGTTTATATTTAGTCATGTATAAGAAGTGAGCTGAGAATCTACAGATTAATTTTTTCATTGTGTTTGCACAAGAGCAATTGATGAAAAGATGTTCAGGTACACATTGAGAAAACTGAAAAACCGTGAGGAGCTGGGTACCTTACTTGCTGCCGTACATGTCACATCTATTATGCGTCACCGCTGTTGTGTAGTGTTGGTGTTGTGCCAAAAATTGATTGGCTGCCAAATGGCGGCCGTGACAGCATGCACGGGAGGACTTTAAGTAGAATTTAACAAGATTAACACAAAATAATTGTTTGCTCAACATTATAGCAAAGTTGTGTCTCTGTTGAACTTTTCCTTAATAAATGCTTAAAATTTACAAAAAAAAGTTCAGTTGCGTTAAATGCATTTTGATGGTCAAATCAGCTGCATTAAAAAATTGTTTTGCGGGAGTGCGCAGAGGGACGACTCGCTATGCATTTCATCGAAATTTAACAAAATTAACACCTAAAAACAATTATTTGTTTTAGGGATGCACTATACAGGTAGTCTTCGACTTACGACGTAGATCCGTTCCTAGGCGTCGTCGTAAACTGATTTTCGACGTAAGTTGGACATGCGTACATACTGCACTCTATACGTACAGTACTGTATTACCAAGCACTTAGCCTATCCTAACACAGTACCCTACATAATTATCAAAAAACACATACGTTTGGGAGCCATAATGAAGGGCAAAAAGAGTTAATGGCCTACTGGGATGCTGGTGACGCTGTCGTCCTCGGTCCATCCGCCATATTCCGTGTTCCGTTTACGATGTAAAACCGCGTTCACAGTACTGTACAGTATTCCTCCGCTGTTGCACCGAGTACAGTACAATATTTTCCGCCGCTGCACCGCGTACATTACAATATTTTCTGCCGCTGCTTTACGACGTTTACGACATAAAACCGCGTTCACAGTACAGTAAAGTGGTCCTCCTCGGTCCATCTGCCGTATTCCATATTCTGTTTACGACGTAAAACCGCGTTCACAGTACAGTACAATTGTCCACCTCGGCCCATCCGCCGTATTCCGTATACGACGTAAAACCACGTTCACTTTACAGTACAGTTGTCCTCCTCGGTCCATCCGCCGTATTCCATTTACGACATAAAACTGCATTCACAGTACAGTACAGTATTCTTCCGCCGCTACACCGCGTACAGTACAATACTGTATTCTTCCTCCGCTGCGTCACGACGTTTATGACGTAAAACTGCGTAACTCGAAATAAGGCTTTTCATAGTAAATGGGAGATGCGTTGTAACCACGAAACGTCGTAACTCGAGACCGTCGTAACCCGAGGACTACCTCTATTGGATTTTTGTCCGACATCCGATATGTCAAAACTTATTCGGCCAATAACCGATGCGATACTGATATTTTATATATGTTCCTTTTTCAGACCATAGCCCTCTAATTTAGGCTTATTTGCTACAAAATTTGTGCAACAGCTGTAAGAGCTGGTGAGATGTATTCAGTAACGGCCATATAATATGCATAGCATTTTTAACTTATATTTAATGAGAAGTGTTAAATATTATTTATTAGCATTAGTCACCTGCGATGCTGTCTCACTTGTGGCGGCTTCTTCCAGGTTCCAAGCTGCAGTGTGGGATCCTCTGCACTCCTGTGTATGAAGGACAGCCTTCTTAAGTTCAAAGTTTCTGTCTATCCATTAAGACTAATCATGCTAACGGGGCTAACACGACGTCCAAATGTGTGTGGTAAAACTCACCCAACAAGTTGTGCTATCGACTATTAGCTTCTCAATGACGTCAGAAATGACGGCTTGTAACTCGGGTAACGTTTCGATGGAAAAAATATCTCAGACTGCGGACCATGTAGTGAGGTTCAACGTAGTCCATAAATCTTCGGAATCCGACATCCTCACCAACGTAAAATAAAACTTCCACATTGCCGGCATTTTGAATTTTCTTTTCTGCCGTGACGTCAACACGTTGTGCTGCCGCTGCAGCAAAAACAGCAACTTTTATATCGAAGAGTTATTTTAATGGAATGGCCAATGTCTGATATTGAAATTTAACGTAAAAAAAAAAAAAAAAACGTTAACATTGGCCAATACGATACCATGTCAATATTATTGTGCATCCCTAATTTGTTTGCTCGACATTATAGCAAAGGTGTGTGTCAGTTGGACTTTTCTTTAATAAATGCACTTTAATGGTCAAGTCAGCTGCATTTCACCAGGGGCCTCATGTACAAAGACTTGCGTGGACTTCTTACTGAAAAGTGACGTACGGTCAAATCCAGAAAACGGCGTACGCACAAAAAAATCCAGATGTATCAAACTGTGCGTACGCCGGAATCCACGCACATTGCTTTTGTACATCACAATCAACGTGGAATTGAGCGCACATGAGAGAGTGGCCGACTCCGCCTTTGACACGCCTCCATATAAATATGCAAATTCATTTAAATATGCCCTGCACCAGAGGAATGTCGTCATTGCTCTATTGCAAATCATGTCGAAACGTGGAAAAAAGAGGAACTTCACGGACTGTGAACTGGAGACACTTCTGAGTGAGGTAGAGGCACGGAAAAAGGTTTTGTTTGGCACGCGTAGGCAAGGGGGGTTCGGGGGGTTCGAACGAACCACCCACTTTTAAACGAGAAGTTGACCAAGCTATACTAACATGCCTAGATAGGTCACTGGGAAGCGCGTTTGCCTTCCGTCCCAAACCTCATGAGTTCAATTCCCACATGGTACAATGTTTTTTTTTTATTCATTCCAGATTTAAAGAACACAAGAAAACTATTTTTTTTTTAAAAAACAAGAAATAAAACAATACATGAAATGAAAGGAAGCAGAAGATTTCTTGTTGTTTTTTAAATAGTTTTCTTGTGTTTTTTAAATCTGGAATGAATAATTTAAAAAAAAGTTGTACCATGCGGGAATTGAACTCATGAGGTTTGGGACGGAAGGCGAACGCGCTTCCCAGTGACCTATCTAGGCATGTTAGTATAGCTTGGTCAACTTCTTATTTAAACGAACCGCACCTCATAAGGCCATTGTTGTCAATATTGTTGCCACTTTTTTGTGCATGCTTTTGTATCCACTCATCTAATTGTGTCCATGTGGATGTAATAATTGTTATTCATGTGTGTTTGGTGGGAATAATAATTATTTTCACATCATGAACAGTTTCTCAGAATCACCTGTAAGTGTCGCCAATGGAACCAAAACCACAGAAACGTGTGTACGCCAGCCTTGGAGTTGCCGTGGGGCTGCGCACATTTCCATGTTCAGTTCTGTTTTGATACATACGGAGTTTTGCGTGGAAAATGGCGTACGCAAGGTTTTTGTGCGTACGCACCGTTGATACATGAGGCCCCAGGGCCGCAGATTTGATGTTTGCTCCATAAGTTCCGGAGCGAGACGAAGTTGGCTTTGTATGGCAAGCCAAATGTCTCATTAATAGCTACTTT
>JBBPBX010004259.1:0-28397 GCA_038048925.1 Garcialebias charrua | reverse complement strand
TGTTAAAAATATGTTGTTATAAAAGTTACATACGGAACCTTTAAGTGTTAATCTTCTTAAAAGCCTTGCTGTGCGCTCCTGTGGCAGACATTTGCAGCAGAGCTAAACGTAGGTGCGACCTATACACCAGTGTGCGACCTATCTAGGGATTTTTCCAATCTTTTGGTGATAATTGGACAATGCGACCTATACACAGGTGTGACCTATACACCAGAAAATACTTCAGTTACTTCAAACTAACATTGTTTTTACTATTTCCAATTGGCTTCAATGCAGGACATAGTATAATCACAATAACCTAATAAGCACATTCACTTTGTTCAACTTAGCTCAGTTTTGTCAGATGCGGTCACACTGAACAACGGGGTCCCACAAGGTTCCATTTTAGGCCCCTTGCTCTTTTTACTCTATATTAATCAAATCTGTGATCAGCTTAAATTCTCCGTTTACCATATTTTCGCAGAGTAATTTGTAATGACTTGTTTGCACATTGCCCAGATACAGTTCTATACTGTACTCGTCAGCACCCTCTCTAGATGCAGTGCACTGAAATCTTCAGACTGATTTCAACACCTTACAGAATTCTCTCCATGAGTCAAAATGAGTCCTGAATGCTAGCAAAACTAATGCTATGTTGTTTTCCCATAGTTCTGCAGTAACCATTCCTTCTATTAAAACACTGAATGGTGATATTATAGAGCTTGTAGACACATACAAATATATTGGTATTTGGCTGGATAAAGATCTTTATTTTAATGGTCACATTACATACATAATAAAAAAGCTAAAATTTACTCTGTTTTTTGTATAGACTGACAGTAACAGCAAGTAGCAAGTTTGTTTTTATCACAGCTGGATTACAGAGACACAATCTATAGATTTGCATCCCCCACTACCTTAGCTAAACTGGACTCCATGTACCATGCTGCTCTGAGGTATATAACAGGTTCACCCTTTAGGACTCACCACCACTTTACAAAACCTTGCTGGACTTACTTCACTCGATGTTCAAAGTATGAAGTGTTGGTATATTTTCATATACAAAGCCATTTTAGGGAAATTACCATCATATATCAAATCCAAGTTTGTATCACTACAAACACACAGTCTCAGGACCAGTAACTAGCTGTGGTTTAAGGTACCCTTTGTGCACACGGAGTCAGGAAAGATAAGCATGTCCCATTTGGGCCCGTGGTCTTGGAAATGACCTGCAGCTTAATTTGAAGTTGGAGTCTTTTATTCCTTTATCTAGTTTTAAACAAAAACTGTCAAGTTTTAGTCACATCTTGCATCTGTAATATTTAAGTGTCTTTAATTGTGACTTTTTTTAAACGTGCATTGCATTTTATGTCTTATTACTGGATGTTTTGTTGTAAATATTTGTTTTTATATAGCACCTTTCTATCTTATCAAGATACTCTTTACAACACAATCTGTGCCCTCATTTACTCAATCATACAGCACTCTACTATATCTGTACAAAGAATAATCAGTTCTTTATCACATTCATACACCAATGGGACTCATCAGAGGCAATGGGGAGTTCAGTATCTTGTCAAGGGACACTTCAACATGTGACTGCTGGTGGAATCAAACCCCCAACTCTTGCATTGGAAGACGACTGTTCTAACCACTCAGCCACAGCCGCCACAAATACTGCTGTTACTGTTATCAAGACTGTTGCTGTAAATGTAATGACTTGTTTGCACATTGTCCGGGACATTCTTGAAAAATTGATTAATAATCTCAATAGATTTATTTCCTGATTAAAAAAAAAAAGAAGATGTTTAAATAAAAATTAATAAATGACCAGAGTATCTAGAATCCCAGGATATGCAAAGTACAGAGGGCAGCTTTATGGAGTTCAGGGAAGAAGCTGTTCCTTGGCTTTACTTTGTGGCTGCGCAACATTTTGTTGGATAGTCCAAAAGCTAATCTCATTTCATGGGTTTGTCATCTGATACTGGAAGATAATATACTGTAACGTCAATTACAGATTTGAATGGGGTTAAACAATTACAACCCTCTGGGGTAAATTTTGTAGGATTCACACACCTGTCTATTTATAGGTTTTTTGGAAATGGTCTGATAACGGCGCAGAATCATGAGGTGTGGTACAAACAGCGCCGGATCATGGACCCTGCCTTCAGCAGCTTGTGAGTTTAGTTTATACCATGTCATTGTTTTTCCTGCTCAGTTTGTAAAAAAAAAAAAAAAATCTTATTTTTCTGTGAGATATAACTACCCCATGTGTGGAAATTGTTGCCGTTATCTTCTAGATGTGTTTTTCTTGTCTGAACCTATCATTCCTTCCAGGTATTTGAGAGGTCTAATGGGGACCTTCAATGAGAGGGCAGAGAAACTGATGGACAAGCTTGTAGAAGTTGCTGATGACAACACAGAGGCCAACATGCTGCACCTTGTCAACTGTGTCACCCTTGATGTGATTGCTAAGGTATGATCAAGCTTGACCCAATAAATAAATCTGGAAAAATAAAAGTGACAAAACTACCAGCTTAAATACTTCTCTTGGCACATTATACATATTGTCATGAGAAAAATTAAGTTAATCCTCTTTCTAGATATTGTTGTCTCCCATCACAGAGCAAACAGTGGGAATTTAAAATACCCTCTGTCCGTCCGTTCATGAATGTTGTGAGCGTGATAACTTGACAAATAAGTGAGGTACCGACTTTCATTTTGGTCTGTGGCTGCATCTAGGCATAAGAAAGCTTTCTACTGAAAATTTGATTGCCACGTCAAAAAATGTACACCACCAGTGGTGGGCACAGCTAATCAAAAAATTAGCTTTGCTAACCACTAACTCACTAACTAAAAATTAGCTTTGTTAAAGCTAAACACATTTTTTTTAAATGATAGAAGCTAACGCTAAAGCGCTAACTCTTATCCACTGTAAAACATGTTGTATGTGAACACAACTCAAAACATTTCTGTAGACCAAAAATATTTTAGTCATATGTGAAGCCATCTGTTCAACAGCTGAAACTTAGACTATGTGTCCTGAAGCAACAGAACAATGATTTCAAACTCGGCAGTCATTCTACAACAGAATGGCTTAAAAACATCTAGGTGTTGCAATAGGCCATTAAAGTCCAGAGCTTAACCCAATTACAAATGCACGTATGTAGTGGGACCTTAAGAGAGCTGTGTAGAAACAAACGTCTGTAAACTCAGCGAACTGAAGCAATGCTGTAAAGAAGTGTGCCAAAAATCCTCCACAACCACGTGAGAGACCTTTAAAGTCATACAGAAAACTATTGCTACTAAGCTTTTGGTCTTAGTTTTTATATTTTTACACAGGGATGCACAATAATGTATTTTTGACCGATATCCGATACTGATATTTTCTATATTTTCCTTTGTTGGAAAATAGCCCTCTCTCTTATTTAGGCTTATTTGCTACAAACATTGTGTAACAGTTGTAAGGCAATCAGGTCTCTCTTTTGTAAATGAGTCCCCGAGGCTCAATGGGATTAACCTGTCTAAAATAAAGGTTGAATGAAAAAACATATATTCAGTAACAGCCATATGATATGCATAGAACTTTGACTATGAAAAATGTTAAATGTTATTTAGTAGCATTAGTCACCTATGATGCTGTCTCACTTGTGGAGGCTTGTTCCAGGTTCCTAGCTGCAGTGTGGGATCCTCTGCACTCCTGTGCATGAAGGACAGCCTTTTTATGATCAAAGTTTTTATCTGTCCATTGTGCCGTAAGACTAATCATGCTAACGGGGCTAATGTGACGTCCAAATGTCTGTGGTAAAACTCACCCAAGTGCTATCAGCTATTAGCTTCTCAATGACGTCTGAAATGATGACTTGTAGCTCGGGTAAGGTTACGTCGGTAAAATGTCTCAGAATGGGGACAATGTAGCGAGGTTCAACGTAGTCCGTAAATCTTTGGAATCTGACATCCTCACCAAAAAACAACAACTTCCACACTGTTGACATTTTGAATGTTCCTCTCTGCCACGAGATGAGGTAGGTGCACGTGACGTCATCACGTTGTGCTGCCGCTGCAGGCATCCTTGTCACTGGGTTGTCATACAAAAACTGTGCCTTTTACATCAGTGAGTTATTTTGATGGAATGGTTGATGTCTGATATTGAACTTTAACGCTAATATCGGCCAATACCAATACCATTTCGATAATATCGTGCATCCCTACTTTTACATTTCTGTTTTGTAAATTATGACCTAAAACCCTAGAATTGAAAAAGGGTGGACTTGGTTCTCCCCGTGACATTATGCATGCTTGTTTATCCATAAACTTCAGGTTGCATTTGGCATGGATTTGGACCTCCTGACAAATAGTTCACCTTTCCCTAAAGCCATTGCGATTTGTCTGAAAGGGATGATGTACTACGTTAGAGACATGATGTTTCAGGTAATACTTCACTTAATTTGAAAAATGTGCTACAACAACCTTGTGAACAATATCTTGTTTGACATTTTAAGTCTGCTTATTCTAGTTCAAGCCAAAGAACAGACAATTCGTAAAGGAAGTGAAGGAAGCATGTCACCTGCTGCGCAAAACCGGAGCCCAGGTGATCCAGGAGAGAAAGACTGCCATGCAGAACGGTGAAGATGTCCCAAAGGACATCCTCACACAGATCATCAAAACAGCTTCTACAGGTTAGGATAATATTTAGAAAAACAGCAACGTTGTCTCAGCATTATCTCAGTTAACATCAGACTATTGCCTTGTCCATTCTTGTGTTGTAACTGAAGAAAACATGACCCAAGAAGATGAGGAGTTTATGTTGGACAACTTTGTGACATTATTTATTGCTGGTGAGTTTTATTTTAATTTTATTTTTTAGATGTGATAAACTGCTTCAAACTGAGCTTGAAACTGCTTTTTGGTATAAAGCAATGTTTAATTAATTTTAATTAAGAGTACATGTGTGATTGGGAGGGAAGCAGGTGGAACAGTGAGGCTACAAGGAGCAGAGGTCACAAAGGTGAAGGACTTCAAGTACTTGGGGTCCACTGTCCAGGAACATGGGGAATGTGGTAAAGAGGTGAAAAAGAGAGTCCAGGCAGGATGGAGTGGATGGAGAAAAGTTTCAGCAAAAGTCAAAGGAAAAGTTTACAAGACAGTGGTGAGACCAGCTGTGTTGTTTGGTCTGGGGACAGAGGCATTAACAAAAAGACAGGAGAAAGAACTGGAAGTGGCAGAAATGTAGATGTTGGGGTTCTCCTTAGGAGTGACCATACCTAGTCGCTTTTCGGCAAAATTTGCCAATTCCAAACTAAAATATGTAATTTCTGTGAATCATCTAGATCTGAAGAGTTTTTTTTTATTATTTTGTGGGGGGATTAGGCATGGTGGTGGATGGCATAATTTCCCTTTAAGAAACAGCGTTCCTCCTTGGTCTCTTGGCTCAACAGGTGCTCATCTCATCTGGAGATTTTATCATGGGGCGGGGGAGAAGTGGGAGACACCTCCGGGTTGCACGCTAGCTTACATCAAGTTGTTGACCCGTGGGGGTGGGTGGTGTTAGCATGTGTGAGAGAAATGGAGCGTGTAGCATCTTAGCTAGCGCATCTGTATGGTGCGCAGCAAGATTTGGCCTTAAGAATTGAAAACTCCAGCTGATGGTGTTCTAGACTCTAGAGAATGCCTTAAAGGAGAAATAGGTGTTAAGTAGGGGTGCACCGATTCTGGCCGATCACCGATCTCTAAAAAATCTGACCTGTCAATTCACGATACATTGACTATATTTGATACATCACCCAGCCCTACTGACATTCTGAGCGCTTTGAAATGAGGAGCTGCTATGCCTGCCTGCGCACGCCACTGGTGACCTAGCTGCGTCTAAGACCACGTTTAAAAGTTTCTCATTTCAGCACAAGTGCAGTGGTGAGTTGGGCCTCAGCACTCGTTTTTCCTTGAATTTATCATTTGGATGTCTTTGTCCAAAACATCCAGATGTGGGGTTAAACTCTGGGCCTTTACTGGAGCAGTGAGCACCTAATAAGTTTTGATGGTTGCCAAAGATAAGCTGTCTGGCAAAATTGGAGTCTCCATATCCCGTGGTGAGACATTCAAACAAATGCAATGAATAAGAATGTTAGGTTATACAACCCCAGTTCACAAAGTAGCATGTGTGATTGCTCATCAGACAGGTGAAGCAAGAACATATGCTTACCGGTAATTTGAATGACTGTGTTGTAGCATAAACATGATTGGTGTATCAGGTAGTCCCCGACTTACGAGCGCTCTGACCTACGAGGTTCCGGACTTACGAGCTGGCGAATTTTTGGAAAAAACGCAAAAAATACCGAGTTTTTCTGTGTTTTTTCACCACAGTTCGTTAGCTAAACATGTGGACACACGTTTCCGATCATTTTTATGCACTCGTAAGCAGTTTTTCGATGAAAAACGAGTGTTTGTAGTCGCGCTAGCAAAACCGTTCCAACTTACGAGCGAAATTCCGGACTTACGAGACACGTGGCGGCCGTTCCGAATTACGAGATTTCCATGTTACGAGCAACTCGTTGTAACGGAACTCGCTCGTAAGTCAGGGACTACCTGTAATGAGATAAATTCTTCTGGCCCTATTTACACAATGCCACTTTTAGGTGAAACCATAACATTTCAGCTGTCATTCAGCACCCCACGTTCATATTGCATTTTCACAAATGATGCATTGTTTTCTAGTCTATAATTCAGTGGTAAGGATAGAAACAATTCATACTAGGTATTGACTACTGGACTAATAATTATTTTTACCTTTGGTAATAGGCCACACTTTCAGATCTGTTGCATCTCTAGTCATTAACTTTGATCTAATTTGTGTATTTTACTTGAGGAGCTCTTTAAAAATTTACATTTTGGTGTACTGAAAACCATTACAACCACTTTCCATTAGGTTGTGTGATGTAACTTTTTTAAGGTTATGTTCCAATTCACATTTGTCTAAACTTCTGCAATGCAGGTCAAGAAACAACAGCTAATCAGCTATCATTCTGCATCATGGAACTTGGACGACAGCCTGAAATTCTGGAGAAGTATGAGATAATAACATAGTTGTTGTTAGTTTGTTATCTAGTTGGTGAAGAATGGTTTCTGAAGTTGAGTTTCTACATTTCAGACTGAGGAAAGAAGTGGATGATGTGATTGGGATGAAGCAAAACGTTAGCTATGATGACCTCGGGAAACTGACCTACCTCTCACAGGTAGGGGTAGAACGAGTACATGCATTTTTAAACTTTATTTATTTTTTATTAATTTTACATTTAAAATACCAAAAGAAAAAATATAAAACCATTTAACATATTACTGTATATGAAAATAAAAACATTAAATGAAAGGTGGCAGAAAGAAGAATAAATCTTATTATATCTGCCCCTTTTTTCAAAAACAAAAACAATTCAAACAATCATAATTTTTAAACTCGACATTAACATAATAAAGCTCGAATAGAACTCGAGTAGTTGATGATGTCATAGGATCTCAAGATGCAAAGAAAATAAATACAGTATATAAACGCAAAAAAAATTTCATTTATTATTTATAATAAAAAAGATCAACAAAACATTGGGAGCATATACTTTGTATTATGCTCCTACCATTTATCATACTGCAGATAAGTCACAGGAAAACCAAAACTATTAGTTATTATTATTAAGCTGCAAAAGTGAAAGAAACGTGCGGCACGTCAAAAACGAAACTAAAAACAGTGTGGCAGTCGACCACCCGCACCACCGCCTGCGGTGCTGCACATTCAATTTACTTTTAGAGATTATAACATATAGGTTTTTTATAGGTTTAGAGATTCATATTTTTTTCTTTTTGCTTATGAAACAAGGTCAGAGGAAGCTGGTTCTGGTTCAGTCGAACCCGGTGTCACATCGTATTCTGTGAAATGCAACAATGTATGCAACACCGCCCCCCTACGGTCACAATATGCAGTGGTCACAGAATATAGTGTAACACCAGTTCGTAATGCGCTCCAAACAGGAAGTTGATTCATTTTTTTGTTCTGTAACTGTGACGTGATGACGTCACTACGAATACTCGACGTGAAATTTAAAAACTCGATAGATGTCCTAGGAATCGATGTAGGCGGATACAGTGTATCTATGTTTACAATTTTGGTTGGTGGTGTGCCTCGGGATTTTTTCAATGAAAACACTGTGCTTTGGCTCAAAAAAGGTTGAAAAACACTGGTTTAGATTACTCGAGTAGTCTGTTAAAGCGCTACTCACAGGTACATATCATAAATATGCAAATTTGTACTTAGTGTCCTGACTGATGTTTATCCTCATGTTCATTCCTGCAGCTTCTGTTTGAAATTCAATCAGGCCATTTTTTTCTTTGAACAATTTGATTTTACTCTGACCTTCTAGTTCAGAGTTCTTTATGAACGTGTTTATTGTTGTATAAAGAATGACTGTTATAGGCCTCCCACAGGTGCTAAAAGAGACACTGAGACTCTACCCAACTGCTCCAGGAACAAATCGTCAGATTGATGAAGACATGGTAATTGATGGTATCCATATCCCCGGGGGAGTTGGCTGTATGGTGAGTTTTTAAAAAAAAACATTCTTGTAGCTCTAAAGCACAAAGTGATTGTCTGCTAAATATTATTGAATAATAGTGGCAACAATCATGTGTTGAACAGAATAAAACTATTTTCTAGGCCACCTAAAACTGTTTCCAGATTTTTACCTGCAATTACTATTTTTTTTATATTCAGTTTAACTCCTATGTAACTGGGAGAATGGAGAAATTCTTCAACGACCCACTGACATTTGATCCAGACCGATTTCACCCAGACGCTCCCAAGTAAGTACCATAATTGTCGGTCTATAGAACACAACTGACCATAAGCCATGCATACCAAATTTAAAGGTCCACTGACATGATTTTTTTTTTTTTTACTATTCATAAAATTGCTCAAAATATATATATTTTAACATTTAAATATGTTCGTTTTTGCAAACAAAATGATAAATCACTTTAGTTTTGCTGTAAAAGTGATTTTGAACTTCAAGTCGTGTTTAATCATGGGAAATCCGATTACACGCGAACGCACCATCTGTGACGTAGTGTGAGGCAGAGGGCTCTGGTCTCTTTAATAGCGGACAATTTAAAACCCGATGAATTGTTCAATCTATGTGAAGATTTGAGCTATTTGTCTTAATTTTGGGAAGCAGAAAATAGTTTGGGTCATGGAACAAGAAACAACAGGATCTAATTTAGGTCTGATGCTGTATCAGACTTTTTTTTTTTTATTATTTTATTAGTAATAAACAAGAGTAACAATGACAAAACTCACAACAACATGTAAAAAAAAAAGCAATATATCATACAAGAATCACAACTCCTAATGTCTATAATTCACTTTGATTGCAAAGGTTCAAGAAAGACTCAATAATACTTGAAATAACTTCTACACAGAATAATAAAAAAGAAAAAGAAAAAAGAAAAGGAGGAAAATAAAAGATAGAAAAAATAAAAATAACAGATAATTAAATAAAAGACAAATCAGGGGGCTAGAAACTAAAATACTTCCATTAACTCATATAATTTTACTGCATTTACATTCTGCATCTTTTTTAGACAACTTTTGAAAAAACAAATATCATTTTTGAGAGCACTGAAATAAAGGGAGCATTTTGCTTATCGACATTTATGGATATAGTATTTTGTTACAATAATCAGAACATTTACAAAAAATTCTAAGTTTTTATCTTTAATGAATAAACCAAATTGAATATTTTCTAAGGAAACCAAATCCAAGTTTATTCCTTTAAAAGACAGAAAGTTGCTAAGTTGTTCCCATAAGTTTAATACTTCTTTACATTCATAAAACAAATGTTTAGTTGTTTCCAATTGAGTCTTACAAAAACCACAATTTTCTACATTAAAATTAAATCTCTCTTTTAAGAATTGATTTGAAGGATATATGTTATTTATAATTTTAAAATGTAGTTCTTTAAGTTTAGGAGGAATCGGAAATCTCAAATAATTTGTTCTTATTTTGACTCTTGTAGAATTGTTAAAAGTTTGTAAGAGAGCCGTGCTTTTTGTTCTTCCTGGGTACATGTTATTTATCAAATACTGATTTAAAAACTTGTTGCATTTATTTTCCCTAATGTCCACATACTCAATTTGAATCTTATGGAGTCTTGGAATAGAGGATGAGATAAATTGTTTTTAATTGACTGAAAAAGGACATCAGGGATGCTACGTAATACTTTCTTATAAAATGTTAATGAACAAACAATTCCATATTTCCTGTTAAATTCCTCCAAACTTAAAATTTCACCATTTCCATCTAGTAATTGAGTGATTGACCATATTTGTTTATTCCACCAATCTTTTATGAATATAGATTTTCTACTCCATAGAATTGCTCTGTTGTTCCATAGTGGGACATTATGAGGGCTGAAATTGTGTTTGAACATCAACTTCCACTGTAACAAAACCTGTTTATGGAAAGCAGAGAGCTGTAGGGGGAGTTTAGATAATTCAAAATCACATTTCAATAACAACTCAATACCTCCTACTTTCTGAAATATGAATGACGGTATAGCAAACCAAATAAGATCACCGTTTTTTAGAAGGGACTGAAGCCATCTAATTTTTAAAGTACCATTCATGATTTCAAAATCAATTGCCTTAATACCACCTTCCTCATAATTTTTTAGCAAATCACTTTTTCTAATGTAATGGTGTTTGTTTTTCCAAATAAAGTTAAAATTTATTTTGTTAATCTGTTTAATGAGATTTGGGGGGATGGCTAATGAATATGCAGGATACGTCAACCTGGATAAGGATTCAGTTTTTGTTAATAATGTTCTACCAAACAACGTCAAATCTCTCTGAAGCCAATTATTTAATGTTTTGCCACATTTATCAATGTTGTCTTGTAAATTTTTTCTTACACTAGTAGCTTGACACTTAGTAATCAACATTCCTAAATACTTTATTTCATTTTTAACTGGAATATTGGAAACCGAAGATTCAGAACAGTTATGGATACTCATAATTTCACATTTGTTTATATTTAGCTGCAGCCCTGAGGCTTGAGAGAACAACTCTATTTCCTTTAAAGCTAGAGGAATTTGTTCTTTATTTTTTAGGAAGAGGGTTGTATCATCTGCAAATTGGCTAATAATTATTTTCTGGTTATTTATTTCCAAACCTTCTATATTAGAATTAGGGAAGGAAATTGTTAAGAAATTATCAATACCAATTCCTTTATCCATATCATTTATCGATTCAATTCCTTATCAATTCTGTTATCAATTCTCATTGGGTTAGGCAAAAATATATAGTACACAATTGTGTGCATGAAGTATTTAATGCTCTTTCACCAGAACAAAAATAGAACTTTTATGAAAAAATAATTCCTAATTAACATTATTAAGGGGCTGTCCTTGGTTGGAATGGGTGATAGGCTTCTATACAGTTGGACTTCTGTCCTCTTCCTCAAAAAGTTCTTCTAGGGCTGTCTCTTTTTGCTGCTTTACAGGAGGCATCTGAAATTATTGACATAACCACAACTTGTAATTCACAAGTTTCAATTTTAAAATAAATAGTGTAATAATCCATGCAATCTATCATCTTTCATTACAAAAAACAAAACTTACATAGTTATCATCTTCATCCTCTTCTGCCTCCCTCTTCGTCTCTCCCTCTGCGTCTCTCCCAGCTCTGCCAGCTTCAGAAGAAATTCACCATTAAAAACACTGAGCAGCAAAAAAAGCTCTCACAACAGAAAGAGGCTACAATGAAACACACTGAACAAAAATATAAAACAACACTTTTGTTTTTGCTCCCATTTCTACGGTGGCATTTTTAGGAGTGTTGTGTGTTAATATTGTCATCCTGAAAGCTAAAGGTGCTAAAGGCTAGCACTAGCCTCTGAGCCAGCCAGACTCCGGCAATCCTCGTCAGCTAAATGTTATTACAGGCGATGGAGATTATTTATACAACACAGTGGAAGCAGTAAAGCAAAAAAGTAACAAGTGACAGTAACTGGAGGAGTTTAACGTTACTTGCTGCAACATTTAAAACAGAGGAGGACGCTCCGCTTCCACAACCACGAAGCAACGTCACGAAGCAACGTCACGAAGCAGCGTCACGAAGCAGCGTCACGAAGCAGCGTCACGAAGCAGCGTCACGAAGCAGCGTCACAAAGCAGCGTCACGAAGCAGCGTCACGAAGCAGCGTGTTAAAGACGGTAGATTTGTACAAACTCACCTCATGCTGAGTGGTCAAATGCTTCTCTCTGCATGTTAGAAGTATTTCCGCCCTTTATTGTAATCGACGCTTTGCATGTGTTGCAAGTAGACCTGGTTTCGTCTTCGCTTTTTCCTCGATGCCATATCTGTGATGTCATCACGTAAATGCGTCACCACGACGAGTCAGTAGAACGAGTCAGAAGAACGACTCAGAGAACCGATAAACTGAATCGTTAAGACAAGCAGCCTACAATTCAGGGAATTGAACTCTAAAGAACTGGTTCTAAATTCCCATCCCTAATTAGAATTATTAATTGGTAATGATAGTAATTCCGTGACTATAATAAATAATAGAGGCGAAATACTGCAACCTTGTCTGATACCTCTTTCTACTTTAAATATGGGGCATGTGCCCATAGGTAGAGACACACAGCTGTTAATGTTAGTGTTTAAAGGACATGACCCACCATGTTTTCAAATTGCATTGCCATTAATATATATTAGTTTATTTAAAAATAAAACAGGAGTGTTTATTTATATTGTAGAGAAATAAAGCTAAATGTGTTATTTCATGATTTATAGCAGATTTTAGCATGCAGCTCTGGGAAAATCTGCCCCTCTCCATATATGGGCATTCACATCACTGAAGTTTCCGCCTTGGAGTTATAGGCGGAGTTATAACAAGCATGCATCAACTTCTGACCAGAGAATACAACTAATAAAAACAATGTGTGGGACAAACCTCAGACTTTTACAAGTAGTCATGTTGTGTCATTTTAATATTTCCTCAGTAATAATTGTACAACTGTCTGTTGATCAGCACAGCCGCGCACCTCCCTCCGTTGCTCAGAGGGAAAAAAAGCGAATCATATTTAATATTCCCTTGTTAATAAAGCCTGTTGATTAATCCCGCGGTCACTCACTGATGTCATATTCTGAGCGTGCACCCACTTTTTATTCTCTCCCCGCGACCTGACAGCCAGGTCGGGGAGTACAGAATTAAAAAGGCAGCCGCAGAGGAGCTTTGAGCGAGCGTGCTCCCCGCAAGGCTGAGGAGATACGGAGCCGAGTCGGCACCACGAAGGAGCCGGGAGAAGACATGCGGCTGGCTCCTCATGGGCAGAGGAGTGAGAGTTTAACCGTAGCGCGAAGGAACTTGAAAGGTGACCAGCAGAATGAGGAGCCAGGAGAAGACGCGCGCGGCTGGCTCAATGGGCAGAGGAGTGAGAGTGAGTGAGAGCAGCGTTTTAACCGCAACAGTGTTCTATCTTATAAAAAAGTTCTAATAAATAAATAAAAATAGAGCGCTGGCTGGTCCAGCTGTACACACAACTGCACCAGGAAATATTTATATTTATTTATTTATTTATTTATATATACTGCAGTTCTCTCATAAACCTCCATGGCGAACTCACTCCTGCCTTCTGGGTGGAGCCTTCAATGAGGTGCTTTCACACTTCGGCAATCTTCGGCCGGGTTTCCGGATTCATCCGGGACTCGTTTTTTTTTTTTTTACTCTCGCCTGGCCCAATTGCAAAAATGAAAATAGACATCATATTCTACTACAGTAATTGTTCAATATGGTGAATTGTTACTGTCATGGTGGGTGTTGTCCTTTAACATTGTGATCATACTGAAAAAATTATTTCCAAATCCAAAATGACTCAAAGTATTAACAAAAATTGATATTCCACAGAATCAAATGCTTTGTGGAAATCTAAAAACAGCATAAAACCATCATCTTTTATTAAGTGACTATAATCAATCAGGTTCAGAACCAGGCGAATGTTGTTATGGATGGATCTACCTTTGAGAAAGCCGGATTGAGTTTGACTAATTATACCAGGTAAGCCCGTTTTTAACCTCCTTGCCAGAACTTTTGTTAGGATCTTGTAGTCTGTATTCAATGATGTGATAGGCCTTAGATTATTAAATTTTTTTTTATCTTTACCAGGTTTTGGGATTAGCTTAATTACGCCTTGTTTCATAGTTTCCATGAGTTCCTTCCTTTTAACACATTCTTCTACAGCTAGGAACAACAGAGGTTTTAACTCCTCCCAAAAATGTTTATAAATGTTAGCTGTAAGACCGTCTGGCCTTCATGTAGAGCTGCTCACACGCGTGCACCGTGACAAGCCCAGAGCTCTGCCCGGTGTTATGTCACAGATGGTGCGTTCGCGTGTAATCGGATTCCCCATGATTAAACATGGCTTGAAGTTCAAAATCACTTTTAAAGCAAAACTAAAGTGATTTATCATTTTATTTGCAAAAACGAACATATTTAAATGATAAAATATATATATTTTGAGCAATTTTGTGAAAATTAAAAAATCACGTCAGTGGGGCTTTAAAGTGAATCAATTTTGTACATAACTAAGATGCACTGTTGTATAAGCCATTGGTGTTCACAATTTGTTTTTGTTTTTTTGAATGTCCAGAGGACCAGACTTAGCTTTTTTAGATTTTTCTACCTGTATTATTGAGCATGCATCAGGGTATCAGAAGCTACACAGCTCCTGGTAGAATGTGCAGTTCTTGTTGTAGTACAAGAATCAACCACTGGATGGTGTTTCATAAACTCTAGTTTGCTTTCAACTATGGGTGCACGGATTGCAGTTTTCTGGTCGATCACTGTTTTCTAAAACGTCTGACCTGCCGATTCAGATTTTGACCAATACAGATTTTGTTTTATAAGTGACACTGTCAGGTGTTATAAGGTCACAAAGCACCTTCAATTTTCCAATCTTGATGACAAACATACCCTTGAACAATATCCTAGAAACAATACAAACTTGTTTTAACTGGCCATGAGGTAGGGCTCTGAAATATAAATGAAGTTAGACAATTGCTGTTAAAATAAACAAACCAAAAAAAGGGTCAAATCGGTTTCTCATGCAATATCATACGATCTCTGATTTCCCAAAATTAAGAAAATCAGGGCCAGTTTATCGGTGCACCACTACTTGCATTACACACACAAACTGCATGATCATCTTCATGATGACACAATCTCTGACTCATGGTTCTCCCAAAAAATAAACTTGTCCAGATGACATGAATTAATTTTGTTGTATTTATTTACCTGGATGATTGAGCTTTCAACCCTTTTTTTTACTGGCACACGAGTCATGACTCATGGGGAGAGGGGGTACACCTCCTCCCATTCTCTCTTGCTATGAGTGATATTCGCTGTACACAGAAATATTTTTATTGTATTTTATTTAAATAGGTACCAGTAACATACACAAAAATAGGCTATGTACAGTACGGTAAATTATTATTATTTTTTCTGAACAATGCCTTTAACACGGCTGGTAAAAAAAAAAAAAGTCCCATGGAATTATCTGCTTGTATTAAAGTGAAATTGTTTCCTCAGTCTGGAGGTGGCAGAGTTGTTCTGCCCTGATGGATGGATGGATGGATGGATGGATGGATGGATGGATGGATAGATGGAATATCCATAAAAGTAGTCGGTGTAGGGATGACACCATCTAGTGGACATCCCTTGTCTGTGCATCCTTGTGTTTCAATTATTTAGGTTATTTCCCTGGGTCTTCCTCTGGGTCTCCTCCCGGTGGGACATGCCCGGAACACCTCAACAGGGAGGCGTCCAGGAGGCATCCTAACCAGATGCCCGAGCCACCTCAACTGGCTCCTCTTGAGGTGGAGAAGCATGCCTCCTGGACACCTTCCTGGTGAGGTGTTCCGGGCATGTCCCACCGGGAGGAGACCCAGAGGAAGACCCAGGACACGCTGGAGGGACTATGTTTCTCGGCTGGCCTGGGAACGCCTTGGGATTCCCCCAGAGGAGCTGCTCCAAGTGGCTGGGGAGAGGGAAGTCTGGGCCTCCCTACTTAGGCTGCTACCCCCGCGACCCGACCCCGGATAAGTGGACGAAAATGGATGGATGGATGGATGGATGGAAGGTTATTTCCCTCCTTGTGTTCCCAGGTGTTTGTAATCACGTCCTGTCTTGTCTATGTGTATATATTATAGTCTGTCTGAGAGTCTTGTCCTTTGTCGTGTCGTCATCGGGCCTACCTGTCACGTTCAGCGGACCCGCTGACCCTTTAGGCCCCGCTGACCCTTTAGGCCCCGCTGACCCTTTAGGCCCCGCTGACCCTTTAGGCCCCGCTGACCCTTTAGCCTGACCTTTTCCCTTTAGCCTGACCTGCTCCCTTTAGCCTGACCCGCTCCCTTTTGCCTGACCCGCTCCCTTAGCCTGACCTTTCCCCTAGCTTGACCCTTCCTATTTAGTTCATCCCAGTGTCATCCCAGTAATGCTTGTCACCCTCCTCTGCTCCTTTCTTCTTGCACCATGCTTTCCCTGTTTATCCAGTCCTATTTAGTTCATCCCAGTAATGCTTGTCACCCTCCTCTGCTCCTTTCTTCTTGCACCATGCTTTCCCTGTTTATCCAGTTCATCCCAGTAATGCCTGTCACCCTCCTCTGCTAATGCTTGTCACCCTCCTCTGCTCCTTTCTTCTTGCACCATGCTTTCCCTGTTTATCCAGTTCATCCCAGTAATGCTTGTCACCCTCCTCTGCTCCTGCTTAATCAGTTCATCTGTACATGCCTCCCTGCTTAAACTTCATGTTCTTTGTTCTTCTGCCCTTTTCTGACTTCTGTTCTGTTCCTTGTGATTTGTTTCTTGTTATGTTGTACGTTTTCTGTCTTTTCTTTTCACTTCCTCCTCAGCCTGCTTCAGTTCATGCCCTCCTGTCAATCAACTGTTCACCACACCCCCTCTGCCTCAGCCTAGTAATCAGTTTCATTCCTTCCACCTGTTGCCTTCCACCTGTTCAGCTCAGCATTTAAGCTCCTGCCAGCCACTGCAGTTTGCTCAGTCATTGTTGTTGAATTTTTGGTTCCAGCTCTGGTCACAGACATCACGGTCCTCTGTTTTTGCCTGCCTGCCTAAAATCTGAGTTTGAGAGTTTTGCCGCCACGCCGGCTTTTGTTTTGTGTTGTTTGGTAAATAAATAAGTTTTAGTTTGAAACATCTCCTGCTTCATCATCTTGCCTGCTTTTTGGGTTCACACCTAAACGGATCGTGACACTACCCTCTCCTGATGAGTTTGAGTTTTGCCCTGTACTTCCAGTCTGTAAGTTTGCTGCCTCGTCAGCCTTTTGGTTTATTATTATTATTAAATATTTGAGTCCCTGCCTGCAACAATTGGGCTTGTACCTGCCTGATAAAATCCTGACAGTCGGTTAAATGGACTGTACTTATATAGCACCTTTCTATCTTATCAAGACACTCAAAGCTCTTTATAGCACAATCTGTGCCTCATTTACCCATTCATAAATTTGGGCTTCCATAACTTCAATGCTACAGGCTGATTGCCTCAATGCCACATCACATCGAGGCAGTGATTAAGGCAAAGGGATTCCAAACCAAGTATGGAAGATTGACATATTGTTTTTAAAGTACCATATTTTGATTGATTTGTTGTGATCCTAATTTTGTTATTTTTTTTCCTGTAAAAACTAAGAAGTAATGTGGGCTGATGTCTTCACAGTATTCTATTTTTTTTTAATCATGTTTTCGTGGGTTTCATGAGCTGGAAGACCAAATTATGTAAAAAAATACACAAATAAATACTTGAAATTGTATTTATTTGTGTAAACATAGTCCTGAATCTATCATCAATTAAAGATGAACTTTTTGAATGGAATTATGGAATTTAAACAACTTTTCCATGACATTATTATTTTTGGAAAGTGTCTGTAGTCTATGTAATCCACTTTAATTGATCTATTCTTTATGAAACCTTCCCTGAATAAATCTAGGCTTTTTGCCCATGTGAGAATATCTCAATGATACACATTATTACCCCAAACTGAACTTATGCAACTATTTGCTGAAGCATGGATTTATTTTACTTATTTCATAACCATATGTATTAATTTGAACAACTCCAACTGCAACAGTTGTTAGCATCACTTAAAGCTCCACATTTCCTCCCTCTGTACCTGGATAGTCCTGCAGCACTGAAGGACTCCTCCAGAGCCTCTCATCCTGCAGCAGCACCTGACTCTTTGCTCTCTTCCTTTGTCCGCCTCATATTCTATGATATGATTTAACCTGAAGTGTTTTATAAGGTTTGTTGTTTTGCCACAGCTCTTTACAGATTTTCCACAAACCTCACAAACCGCTTCTTGACTGTTTTGAAGCTGAAATAACTCCACACATGACTCCGTTATGCTCCGCCGCTGTGTCTACAGACTGGGAGAAGGAGCAGCATGTCACTATGCTTACACACATTACGCACTTACCCAGGCGGAGGAAAAACTAGTTCCCACCAACCGCGTTTCATTTAGACAAGATCTCTCTTCCTGTTAATGATATGCATTACCTGAAATGACTGAAGTATCAAAAGTATTGATAGTTTGATTTAAGAATCTATTCTAGAATGAAAAGTTCTGATATTGATAGTATTGATATTTTAGTATAGATCTACACATCACTGGTCAGAGGGAAATGTTATTTGGCAGCAGGAAGCTGGGCATCTTGTCAAAATAAAACATTAAAATAAACAAGAATACACATTAGCTTCCTGTGTACAAGCTGCAGAGTCCAAAGCGTGAGAAAAAAGTAGTGGCTTTTACACCAGAAATTATGGTAAAACAAAAGGTTTTTGATGATGTCAGGTTTTAGTTTCTATGTGACTTTAGAAGTCATCATTGTGGCAGATGAAATAAGATAAACTTCTTTATCTTTTTTTACCAGGCCTTATTACTGCTACTACCCATTTGCCCTTGGTCCACGCTCATGCCTGGGACAGAACTTTGCTCAGGTGGGTGGGGCAAAGATTACACCCAGTCACTATGTTTGTATAAACCCCAGCACAACTCATTGGGTGTGTGTTTTGCAGATGGAGGCCAAAGTTGTGATGGCAATGCTCCTTCAGAGGTTTGAGTTTACCCTCGTCCCAGGACATACCTTTGACATCGAGGACACTGGTACACTGAGACCCAAGAGTGGAGTGGTTTGCACCATTAAACACAGGAAGTGCAAAGACTAAGTGGTGATAAAGCTCTAAATGCTAATCTAAAAAAGCTAAGTCTGGTCCTCTGGACATTCAAAAAAAAAAAAAGTAGAAACGTTTCGTTTTTCGTCCAAAAGACTTCTTCAGTCTGAGGTGCTGCATTCAGCTCAGTCTTATAAATAGCGCCCACTCACAGTGGATCAATCAGTTTGCTGATGACAGCCGAAACCAGCTGCTCACACGATCAAGGAGGACCATCAGCCTAACGATGGATTGTTAGCACCCTGATGGTTGTTTGCTACACAGAGGGCTGAGTGATACTAGCTACAAGGAAGAGGACAGACTACAGGAACCACTTGCAATTCAACATCAGATGCAGACAAAGTAGCATCGTTCCCAAGAGCCTGGAACTGAAATCTTCGGTCAGCGGGCACCGGGCAAGCAAGATCCTTCAGAAGGCACAGATGCAGCTGCTGAATGAACGGGTGAGACAGACCAATTTTACTATTGAGGCTTTGAAGGACGAAACCTTTCTACTTTTTTGTTTTGCTTTGTTTTTTGAATGTCCAGAGGACTAGACTTAGCTTTTCTTTTTTTTTACCTGGATTATTGAGCATGCATCAGGGTATTCTAAATGCTAAGTTTTGCTTAGTGTGTACTCCTGCTTCAGCTAGAATCTACTTATGTATCAAATGCAGTTTTATTTTCTCTTGATTTTTTTACAAGTCTATTTATTATCCACCCATTATCTTTGCCTGCTTCATCTTTCTGGTTGCGGGCGTTGCGTGTGCCTTTCTCCAGCTGTCACTGTGTGAGAAGCAGGGTACATCCTGGACAGGTCTCCAGTCCTTCACAGAAATACACATGGAGACAACAGAGACAATCAACCAGTCACTCACTCACGCCTAGGGACAATTTAGAGTTATTGGTGAACCTAATGCACAATTTGGGTCTGTGAGAGGAAACCAAAGTAACCTGAGAAAACCCACGTTCTTGAAAACTAGCTAACTCCACCCAGAAGATCCTAGGCTGGGATGTGATCCTACAAGCTTCTTGCTGAGAGAGGGGACAGCTCTAATAATAATAATAATGAATTCAATTTATAACGCACTTTTCATTAATGAAAATCTCAAAGTGCTACAAGGAGCAACAGAATTAAATGTCAATAAAACAAATAATAAAACAATTAAAATCAATAACAATATCAGCTAAGATCAAAAGTAGAATCATGAGGAGGTAGAGTATGCTTGGTCGAAAAGAAAGGTCTTCAAGTCGCTCTTAAAGTCAACCACAGACTGTGGGGCTCTTAGACAGTCAGGAAGAGAGTTCCACAGGCGGGGGGCAGCCACACTGAAAGCCCGGTCTCCCATGGTCCTTAATTTGGTTCTCGGAATGTGAAGGAGATTGCTGTTCTGTGACCGCAGCGAGCGGGTGGATGAGTATGGAATAAGAATATCCTTCAGATAATCTGGTGAAGTTCCGTGTAAGCATTGATGTGTAATGAGAGCAGTTTTGTACTGAATTCTGTAGGCGACAGGAAGCCAATGAAGGTTATGGAGAATGGGCGTAATATGTTCAAATTTACGAACTCTCAACAAGATCCTTGCTGCACTGTTTTGAATATATTGAAGTTTCTGAAGGTTTTTGCCAGGGATTCCAATAAACAGGGAGTTGCAGTAGTCGAGCCTGGAGGAGACAAAAGCATGGACGAGCTTCTCAGCATCGGAAAAAGTTAGGGATGGGCGAAGTCTGGAGATGTTTCGAAGATGGAAGAAGCAAGTTTTAAACAGATGCTTAATGTGATTTTCAAATGTAAGATTGGAGTCCATTTTTATTCCAAGATTAGTAACAGAGGTGGAGAGGGGGATGTCTTGTCCAGAAAAGGAAAGTCTTGTTATAGGAGATGTTTGTACCTGGTGAGGGGTGCCAATCAGTATGGCCTCAGTCTTGGAGCAGTTTAATTGAAGAAAGTTCTGATTCATCCATGCCCTAATTGCCTCCAGGCAGGCAGAGAGGGCAGTGAGTGAAGATGGAGATGACAAGGTGGAAGATGAGGATGCTCCAGTCCTGATGTAAAGCTGTGTATCGTCGGCATAACAGTGAAAAGAAATGTTGAACTGATTAATAATTTGACCTAAAGGCAGCATGTAAAGGGAAAACAGCAGGGGCCCCAGAACCGACCCCTGAGGGACACCACAGGAGACACAAACTGTCTGGGACGTGGCGTTGC
Organism: Garcialebias charrua; assembly: GCA_038048925.1. NCBI lineage: Eukaryota > Metazoa > Chordata > Actinopteri > Cyprinodontiformes > Rivulidae > Garcialebias > Garcialebias charrua. The sequence continues at coordinate 6,948 of JBBPBX010004259.1, read as the reverse complement.
CAAGACTAACACATTCCAGCCTATTGGAGAGGAAAGATTTGAACCAGTCCAGGACTGTGTCGCAGAGACCGACCTCCACATGAAGACGGTGGAGGAGGATACTATGGTCCACAGTGTCGAAGGCTGCAGTGAGGTCAAGGAGGACAAGGATGGAGGGAGAGCCAGTGTCAGCAGCCAAGAGGACATCATTGGTAACCCTCAGTATTAACTGCTCCCATGGGTTATGGGTCATTCACAGATTTCATTTTCACATGCATACTAAATGTACACTTTTTGGAGATCTGCCTCCTAAAACATACAGAAAAATGTTGACTTCCACAAAGTCTAAAATGTTGCAGGTGATTGTAAGGCAAAAAAAATAAAGTGTTGGCAGGCATATTTTAGCAACTCTCAAGTGTTAGCAATCACAACAGAATCACTCTTGCATGACATTACCTTATTATTGGTCCAAACTTCCACCCTCAAACAAAAAGTGCTTCCCCCTTTATACATACCAGGAGCAACCTCTGACTTCAGTGTCAGTTTGCAGCTAAGAGAGACTTTAACATAAATGCCAAAGCAAACCTGAACAGGACATTAACGAGAACACTCAGAAACATAAACTGTCAGAAACATTGAACACATAATTGCCACAAGGCTACCCAGCATCCTTTGCAGCTCACATAGTCTCTCTGGGATGCTAGTGCTAAGGTAAAATTATTGTCATTCCACATTTGTACACGTCTCAAAATGTTTGAAAATGTAGAGATACAGATGTGCAGATGTTTCTGATAAACTACACACCTGAAACTAACCCTCTCTTAGAGAACTTTATTCTATTTTCCATCAAACTCACAAAGTTAAATGGAGACACACATATCTGCTATAATGTGGGGCTATTCATCTTTTAGTGTTATTGTTTAATTCCAGGAAATAAATCAGCAGAAACGCAAGTCACACAGAAACACTAGAAAGGCGATGCGCTCCCGCGGCGGCAAGAGAACCAGGAATTTGGTCACATGCCCCAGTTGGACATGCCTGTACGAAGATGACACATTCATATTAGGCCGGGGTGCGGTGAGGTGCGGTGCGGAAGGTCCCTCAGCAACTGCGAGATCAGTGACAGCTGTGCACATGCCTGGTTGTTTTAAGTGTGAGCTGCGAATGCTACTCTGAGACGAAGAGGGCAAAAACAATCTACCTTTTTTTAAGCGTATAGCAGCCCTTGACCCCTCACTGTGACCTGCTTGTGAAAATGATGAAAACGTTGAGTCATCCCTTAATAAACACATTTAAATCTTAGTAGTCTTCACTGTAATGAAAACTATGTAATAAAATATAAAACAAGTTACCCTGAACTATATCTAGCGCTGATGTTTAAAAGAGTTTATCACAATAGTCTTCCCCAGCTTGGGGTGTCTATGAGTGCACACCTATTTCTCCAGCTCCCCGGGCGCTTTCGGGCTGCTCACTGCACCACCTGGTAGGTGGTTGGGTTAAATGCAGAGACGAATTTCGTCTGTGTATGGGAACATATGCAGATGACAGGAATAGACATTATTATTATTATTATTATATTGATATGTTAAATCTGACAAGCAGGTACGCACTCGGTGTAAACAAAGTAGTCTGCTAAATCCATCTAAAATCACATGTGCACTTGAGTCATAATTCACCTGCATAAGACTGGCCTTGTCAGTGTAGGTAAACAATGATGGTGTAATCAGAGAAGCTTAGCTTCTCTGAAAAAATGTAGTGGAAATGCTAAAATATATAAATTATTTAATGAATTATGTAATAATTCATAAATGACTTCAGCACTTGTCACACCAACCCTTTTAAAGTAAAAAATATACATACTTTTATTATATTCTCGCTCTTAATAACCCCTGAAATATGTTTTATTTTATTATTAATTGATCGTTTATTTTTAAACTATTTTAAAAATGGGCTTAAACAGTTTAGTTGAGGAAAAAGGGAAAATAATAATTTGGATAAAATCACACATTTAATGTTATCTGTGACGCAAGGTGGAGTAGTGATGAATTTGGTGAGGGGGTTTGGAGGTATTATCTACCCAGCTCAGAACTGGACCAAACCGAATCTTTTTGTCTACCCAGTAAACTCAACGAATCTACGCATAAATCTGCACCTACATGTCAAAATTGTTCAACTTCTCCATTCCTCACAGCTTTACCAATGATGCTACTATGTTGATCTATACTGTAGTCAGTCATTTTGGTGGTTTCTTTTGGTAAACAAACACACGTGGTACTTAGCAGCTGTTCACAGATGTCTTTACAAATTTTTAGGAGCAAACCGTGACTTTAAGAACCAAGTCTTCATTTAGGATGTAATATTGTAGCAACCTGATAAATGCTCATGTTAGAGATATAACTGACCAGTTATGTCACTTTTAGTTTTACAATTCAGAAACTCACTGAATAGGATGTGTTTTCCCCTTTTTATCCATCAGGTACCACCTCTGACTTAAGGTGTCATTTCTACGTTCACTAACTACAACCTGAACATTAATGCCAACACAACACTAAACAGAATGACCAATAATTCAAACTGAAATTTGACAGCTACCCACATAACTTACTGTTTCTAAAAACTTTCATTATGTAATGAAACCACAACACAACTGTGAGACTGAAAATTATCCATGTAAACCTAAATGGGAGATTTAACGTTATTTTTTAGAGCATTTACACTTTCTGTGTGGATTTTTTAATTTATAGTATGCCACTGAATGCATCACAAATCATCATGTGGTAAAAAAAAAAACACAGCTTTTCTCTGAGCCCCATGTTTTTGGTCCCGCCCAACATTGTGATTGGTTAATATTCCTGTCATTTATTAAAATAACTAGCTAAGCCTTCTGAAAGTGTTGAAGAACCCAAGGGTTCTCCACTACATTTTTTTTTTGGGGGGGGGGTACATTAATAATAAATTTAAATAAAAGTGTACACAATTGTTTCTTTTTAACCAGGCTTCATAATACAGTGTTGACTACATTTAATCTAATTTTGTGGTTTTCTTTTTTATAACTATGTGTTTTGATTTTTTCTTCAATGTTTGTCATCTATGTGGGAAAACTGAAAATAATCAATGCACCAAGTTGTGAGGTTTATCAAATGCTCTGTATGCTGCACCACTAGTTATGTAATCAGCCTGCTGTTTTAATCATTACTGACAGTGTCCACATATGGGCTCTGTGAGCTTGTTAAAATTCCTGTTGGAGTGCCATTAAATATACCGTACATTCCACCTTTCTCTCCTGTGCTCCAGTGTCTTTGTTCAAGTTTTGTTTATTTGTCATATGCAAGTTAACACAAAGTTAACAGTACAATGAAATGTTCAGGATGAGAAGAACCGATTTGACTAACTAAAAAACACAGAACAAACAAATAAGAAACACTAAAGCATTCAATAAGGTTTCAAAATAAAGTACCAAAAAGTTAAAAGATTAAAAATAATATCTACAAGGTCCTAAAGAGAAATAGTCAAAGTCAAAGTCAACTTTATTGTCAGATCTGCAATATGTACTGTACAGGACATACACAGGACCGAAATTGCGTTTCTCTCAGTCCCTCGGTGCAACAGTAAACATCTAAACATTGAAACACTGAAACATATAATAATAGACATAAGCATAAAATAGTAAAACTAACACTGTCCTGAGTTTTTTGCATAGTGGTATAAGAGTATGAAAATTTACACCAACTCTAAAACTAAAACATTAAACATTTAATGAACATAATATTGTCCTGAGTTTTTGCATACTAGTATAAAAAAAGAGTATAAAAAGTATAACTAAAATAAACTAAAGGTTTCTAGCATTGACATTTGCAAAGTGGCAAAGCAGCGTATGAGTCAATGTACACAGTATATGTATGAGGTAGTAGTTGATGTTGTTATAGAGGCAAAAAGTGGCATATGCAGTAAGGCACATTGGGCATCCCTAAATAAGACCGTTCAGAGCACACTGTATATGTACCAGCAGTGGTGTAGATATTAGAGTAGTGTAAATAAATGTAAACAGTAGTAATTACATGTAAGCAGTAGTAATAAAAGTAAACAGTATTAATAAATGTAAACAGAGAATGTAAACAGTATTATGATTATAGGCAGTGATGTAATACAAACATTAGTGCAAGTATGAGAAGTAGTGCAAACTGTATGAGCACATGACCGAGAGTTTAGTGAATAACCCGTTTGATGACACAGAGTCCAGTGTTAAAATCTTTGTGTTGTGTGGTAATGTGTGAGAAAGTTTTAGTGTTAAGGCAGTTCAAATGGGAGGGGGGGCAGAGCAGGCAGAGTGTTTAGCATCCTGACTGCCTGATGAACAGAGCTGTCTCTCAGTCTGCTGGTTCGAGCCTGGAGACTCCTCAGTCTCCTCCCTGATGGCAGCAGTCTGAAGCAGCTGTGTAGTGGGTGTGTGGGATCACCTGCCATGCGGTGGGCTTTCCGAGTGAGGCGTTTGCTGTGTAAGTCCTGCAGTGAGGGCAAGGAGGTGCCCACGATCTTCTCAGCTGCTCTCACAATGCGCTGGAGGCTCTTGCGGCAGGATGCAGTACATGCACCAAACCACACAGTGATGCAGCTGGTCAGGACACTTTCTATGGCACCTCTGTAGAAGGTGCTCATGATGGGGGTTGAAGCTCCAGCCCTTTTCAGCTTGCGGAGAAAGTAGAGACGCTGGTGAGCCTTCTTTGCCAGTGCTGCAGTGTTCCTGCTCCAGGACAGGTCCTTTGAGACGTGCACTCCCAGGAACTTGATAATAGATAATAGAACTTGAAATAGACAACATGATAGAAAAATAATGGTGCAAGCAGGATGAATTTGCATGAATATGGGGGCAAAGATGGTGTAGAGGCAGGGTAGCCGGCTTGGGACCCAAAAGTTGCAGGTTCGATCCCTGGTCACTACATACCCTGTGGTGTCTCTGGGCAGCACACCTCATCCCCAAATTGGCCCCTGGGTGCCTTCAATAACTGCCCACTGCACCACCTGGTGGTGGACGGGTTAAATGCAGAGGCTACGGTAATAATTACGCCATTGAATTGAAACATACAGTGATGACATTGTGTGACATTATTATTATTATAAGTATTTCACATTGGTAATATACGGTAAGCTAAAATACACATGATATACAGTATATTGCACATAACTAACATAAACTACATAGGTTATGTGACAGATAATTGCACAGGTAGTGATGAGTAACATTGAGATTAGTCTAATTATGATGGTAAGGTAGTGACATACATAATAGAGCCACATAGTGCAATAAACATTATCACAGCCAATATTAGTCATATTAGGTGTCACAGAAACATATTATCACAGCCAATATTAGTCATATTAGGTGTCACAGATGTGGCTTGGTGCAATGTTATTGTCAATTGTTCGATGTTATTTATCAAGGGTTCAATAATCTGAAAGCTTGTGGGTAATAACTGTATTTTCATAAACAATGGTAGGCACCTGTACTTTCTGCCTGATTGTAGTAGATGCAAAAGTTCTTGTGCTGGGTAGGTGTGGTCTTTAATGATGCTCCATGCTTTAGATAGATAGATGATAGTTTAATTTGTCCCGGTAGGGAAATTGGTTTGCAACACTGTCAGCAGGCATTTACATAAAGGACATACAACATATACAAACTTGACATTAGCATCCATCATTATGGCAAATAAGTTTGAGCTCAGTAATTTATGATACCTTTTTACGGTTTTATTATTTAATCGCTTGTGGTATGAAAGAAAATTAGTCCTGTTCCTTGAGAATAAAAGAAGGCAGTACCTTCGCCCTGAAGGAAGCAACTCATGAGGATCTTAGGGGATGTGTATTGTCTGCTACAATCTTGTTTGCCTTCCTCATAACTCTGTTCATGTATATTTTCCATACTCGGCAGAGTGGTCCATACTTCTCAAGGATTTCTTCTGAGCCTCATTGCCAAACCAATAGATGTTACATAACATAAAAAAACTCAATAAATGCAGAATAAAACATTAAAAGCATTGAGTCATTGACTAAAATAACCCACTTTCTTTTAAAAATACATCCTTTGCTGAGCCTTGGTGCTAATAAGGTCAACCCATGAGTCCCACTTTAAGTAACAGTCCAGAGCCACGCCCACGTACTTGTAACACGATACAGTTTAAATCTGCTCTCCATCAATGGTTATGCTACTTCCCCACCGCACGCATCTCGCGCAGCCGAAACAGCCATTTTACATTGAAGTCTATGGGGACGCGAATCTTGGAGCAGCGGGTCGTGTCGCGGCGCATCCACAGCATGCAAGCAGCGCGAAAGTGAGCAGCAGCTGTTTTCTACTCCAGCATCGCATCCGAGCAGCGACTGTGCTGCTCGGATGCCTTGCTGTGGAAGCACGCCATTCCATGCTTCCACAGCTAGATTCAGCTCGCTGCCCAGCAGCAAACAATCAGGACCAATCAGGAGAGACTCTGCCATGTGATCACGCCACGACGACGGGACGGAATTAGGTGGGCACCGTGCGAAACGTTTAACAGATGAAAAAAATCCCGCGGTAAACATGAAGGAGAAACTTACAGCAGGTCGTCAAACTGGGCGCGGGTGACACGGAAGTACAGCTGAAAGCGCTCCTCGTCTGCGCGCAGCTCTTGGATCATCAGATGGTGAAATTCACTGAATTCATGACGCCTCTCATGTGGGGTGAATCCAGAATCGTCGTTGTGCACGGCGTCTGCGTGTTGCTGCTTTGTAGATTAAGTACAACAAGGCAATTCTTCGTATTGCGTCTGCCACTTTTCTGAGACCGGAAATAAACAAACACCGGAGCGGAAGAGGAGGACCAACACGCTCCTCCCACTGCAGACGCGTTAGATGAGGACAGTCATCTGTTGACAAGCAGCCAGTACAGTGCATTTGGAGATTTTTGGAAGCGCAATATGCTTTAGGTGAGGATGAGGCATA
>JBBPBX010004258.1:13557-77736 GCA_038048925.1 Garcialebias charrua | reverse complement strand
TTATCATTTGAAACAAACAGAAGATATCATCTGCTCAATGGCACAAAAACACCAGTCACATTGTTTTGTTGTTGTTGTTAAAATCAAAAAAGGCGTTCAATACAAGATCAACTGGACTTTATTTGTTACAGAAGACGTTTCGACCTCTATCCAGAGGGCTTTATCAATTCAATCAATTGAATTGAATTTATCAATTGAATTGATAAAGCCCTCTGGATAGAGGTCGAAACGTCTTCTGGAACAAATAAAGTGCAGTTGATCTTGTATTGAACGCCTTTTTTGATTTTATCATGTCCTGGACGACTGAATCTTCCCCAGCATGTTGTTGTTGTTGTTGTCTCCCTCTATTCCATTTCATTTGACAATAAAGTCAAAGTCAAATTCCAAGTCAACTTTATTGTCAGATCTGCAATATGTACTGTACAGGACATACACAGGACCGAAATTGCGTTTCTCTCAGTCCCTCGGTGCAACAGTAAACATCTAAACATTGAAACACTGAAACATATAATAATAGACATAAGCATAAAATAGTAAAACTAACACTGTCCTGAGTTTTTGCATAGTGGTATAAGAGTATGAAAATTTACACCAACTCTAAAACTAAAACATTAAACATTTAATGAACATAATACTGTCCTGAGTTTTTGCATACTAGTATAAAAAAAGAGTATAAAAAGTATAACTAAAATAAACTAAAGGTTTCTAGCATTGACATTTGCAAAGTGGCAAAGCAGCGTATGAGTTAATGTACACAGTATATGTATGAGGTAGTAGTTGATGTTGTTATAGAGGCAAAAAGTGGCATATGCAGTAAGGCACATTGGGCATCCCTAAATAAGACCGTTCAGAGCACACTGTATATGTATCAGCAGTGGTGTAGATATTAGAGTAGTGTAAATGTAAACAGTAGTAATTACATGTAAGCAGTAGTAATAAAAGTAAACAGTATTAATAAATGTAAACAGAGAATGTAAACAGTATTATGATTATAGGCAGTGATGTAATACAAACATTAGTGCAAGTATGAGAAGTAGTGCAAACTGTATGAGCACATGACCGAGAGTTTAGTGAATAACCCGTTTGATGACACAGAGTCCAGTGTTAAAATCTTTGTGTTGTGTGGTAATGTGTGAGAAAGTTTTAGTGTTAAGGCAGTTCAAATGGGAGGGGGGGCAGAGCAGGCAGAGTGTTTAGCATTCTGACTGCCTGATGAACAGAGCTGTCTCTCAGTCTGCTGGTTCGAGCCTGGAGACTCCTCAGTCTCCTCCCTGATGGCAGCAGTCTGAAGCAGCTGTGTAGTGGGTGTGTGGGATCACCTGCCATGCAGTGGGCTTTCCGAGTGAGGCGTTTGCTGTGTAAGTCCTGCAGTGAGGGCAAGGAGGTGCCCACGATCTTCTCAGCTGCTCTCACAATGCGCTGGAGGCTCTTGCGGCAGGATGCAGTACATGCACCAAACCACACAGTGATGCAGCTGGTCAGGACACTTTCTATGGCACCTCTGTAGAAGGTGCTCATGATGGGGGTTGAAGCTCCAGCCCTTTTCAGCTTGCGGAGAAAGTAGAGACGCTGGTGAGCCTTCTTTGCCAGTGCTGCAGTGTTCCTGCTCCAGGACAGGTCCTTTGAGACGTGCACTCCCAGGAACTTGGTGCTGTCTACTCTCTCCACTGCGGTGCTGTTGATGGTCAGAGGGGCATGTTGGGCATCCCTCTTCCTGAAGTCCACAACAATCTCCTTTGTCTTCTCCACGTTGAGAGTGAGATTGTTGTGTCCGCACCACAAGGCCAGGCGGCTCACCTCGTTCCTGTAGTCCGTCTCATCGTTGTTGCTGATGAGACCCACCACTGTTGTGTCGTCCGCAAACTTGATGAAGTGGTTGGAGCTGTACGATGGTGTGCAGTCGTGTGTTAGCAGGGTGAATAGAAGGGGGCTCAGCACACATCCTTGTGGGGCCCCTGTGTTCAATGTGATGGTGCTAGATGTGTTACTCCCGACCCGCACTGTCTGTGGTCTCCCGGTCAGGAAGTCTAGCAGCCAGTTACACATTGAGGTGTTCAGCCCCAGACTGTCCAGTTTAAGGATGAGCTGTTGGGGGATGATGGTGTTAAATGCCGAGCTGAAGTCGATGAACAACATTCTAACATAGGAGTCCTTCGTGTCCAGATGTGTGAGAGCTGTGTGAAGGGCAGAGGAGATGGCATCGTCGGTTGGGCCAGCATGGGCATTAAGTGAACACAGAACAAAATACAGTTTAAGCGGCCAGTCAAACTCTATTTTTCAGATATTCTTTACTTATTATGTACAGACTTGAATACATTATTTGATACACTTTCACAATGTGGTGTGGTGTGGTGTGGTGTGGTGTGGTGTGGGTAGGTAGGTAGGTAGGTAGGTAGGTAGGTAGGTAGGTAGGTAGGTAGGTAGGTAGGTAGGTAGGTAGGTAGGTAGATAGGTAGATAGGATAGATAGGTAGATAGGTAGATAGATAGATAGATAGATAGATAGATAGATAGATAGATAGATAGATAGATAGATAGATAGATAGATAGATAGATAGATAGATAGATAGATAGATAGATAGATAGATAGATAGATAGATAGATAGATAGATAGATAGATAGATAGATAGATAGATATAGATAGATAGATAGATAGATAGATATTTTTTATCACACTACTGTGACTGAAGTAAAAAAGCTGCAGTTTTGGCTCATCAGTGCCATTTTTTTTCAATCATGTTCTGCTTTGTAAATGTAGAACCCACACGTGCAGGCAGGAGACTCCCAGGTAAAATAAGTCATTTGAATTGGTTATGGCAGAAACAAAACAAAAGCTGGCGGGGCAACAAAACTTCCTTTTCAGGGAGATGACAGAGAATCCGAACCAGTGGTGTAGTCTACATTTTTGTAGTAGTGGGTATACTGTGCTTAGAAACCAAAGTACACTGGTTAGTCCAATGTAAACATTGATTTATTTGGATTTTTAAGCATATTGAACATTTCCAAATTTCTGATGATTATATTTGTTGTTTATGTTTATGTTTATTAAATTTGTTCATTTTTTTAACAAAAGAAACAATACAAGACAATCCCATAAATGATAATGTACAAAATATAAAAAATGAAAGGTAGCAGAAAGAAGAATAAATCTTATTATATCTGCCCCTTTTTTCCAACAATCAGATTAAACAATAATAATCTTCAACCAACAGTACAAAATGACTAACTCTTTCTAATTTTCTAACTAATACAATACACATTACGCTATTTCATATATATTTTTTAACACATTCGTTTTGATCATTTTCTTAAATGTAAACATTGACTTGGCATTTTTAACTACATTCTCCAAGCCATTCCATAATCTAATTCCCTGGATTGAGGTAGAACGTCCCTTCAAACTAGTTCTGAATTGTGGTTTTACAAACATCTCTGTCCCCTTAAGATTATAACAACTTTGTCTTTTAACAAAATGCATTTGGATATTTAAAGGTAATGCATTATTTTGAGCCCTATACATAACTGATAAAATATTATAGTCTACCAAATCATGGAACTTCAATAACTTTAGTTGATAAAATAATGTACTTGATGGATGACGGTAATGTTTTCTAGTGATAATTCTTACAGCTCTTTTCTGTAATACAAAAATAGGCTTTGTGATTGTTTTACACGCTTTCCCCCAAACATCAATACAATAGATTAAGTGTGGAACAATGATTGTGTTATACAACAAATACAGAGCTTTATCATTCAATAGGTCTCTGACTTTGTACAGTACTGCAATCGATTTAGCTATTTTTATTCTTACAGAATTTATGTGTTGTTTCCATGTCAGTTTGTCATCAATGATAACACCCAAAAACTTCACCTCACTCACTCTACAAATCTCAACACCCTCAATTTTGAGTGGAACATCAACAGTTTTCTTTTTATTACTGAATATCATGTAATTAGTTTTTTCTAGATTTAATGATAATTTATTTATTTTAAACCAAGTTTGTATCTTGACAAATTCTGTCTTTATCAATTCCAACATTTGTTCTATATCTTCACCTAAACAGAAAAATGTGGTATCATCAGCAAAAAGTACACATTTAAGGAGTCCTGACACATTTACCAAGTCATTCACATATAAAATAAATAGCTTTGGTCCAAGTACAGAGCCTTGGGGAACTCCACATGTGATATTACAGAGGTCAGATCTTACATCATTTATTTGTACAAATTGTTTCCTATCTTTCAAGTAGCTAGATACCCACTGTAATGCTGGTCCTCTAATACCATATTTGTTCAGTTTTTCAAGGAGAATGGTGTGATCAATAGTATCGAATGCTTTTTTTAAATCAACAAAAATACTGATACAATATTGTTTTTGATCGACAGCAGTAGTTATTTGTTCCATTAATTCCATGAGAGCCATTGATGTAGAGTTTTTTGCTCTAAACCCATACTGACTGTTGCTTAGAATATTTTGTTTATCTATAAATTGATCTAGTCTGTTTACAAATAGTTTTTCAAGAATTTTTGAAAACTGTGGTAACAAGGATATAGGTCTATAATTGTTGAACACACATTTATCACCATTTTTAAAAAGAGGAACTACCTTAGCTACTTTCATATTATCTGGAAATATTCCTGTTGAAAATGATAAATTACATATGTATGTAAACGGCTCAATAACATGGCTCATTATGTCCTTTACAAACATCATATCCATGTCCACCCAGTCCCTTGATCTCTTGTCTGTAAGATTTTTTACTACATTCATTATTTCCTCTTTGTTAGTTCCATTTAGAAAAATACTATTTGCACAACCTTTAATTGAATGGATCACATTATTATCTGCTTTTGGTATTTTAGCTGCAAGGCTTGATCCAACATTCACAAAATATTGATTAAATCCATTTACAATTTCATTTTCATCATGAATTTCATCGTTGTCTTTTACAAAGTATTTTGAAATACCAGTTTTTGTTTTATGATTCTTCAGGACACTATTCATTACTCGCCATGTTGCTTTCATATCACCATTACTTTTATCTAATAATTTACTATAATATTCTTTCTTATGTTTCCTTATAATCCCTACTAATTTATTTTTATACTTTTTATATTTTTCTTCAGCGCTCTGACTTCGCAATTTCAAGAAACATGAATACAAATAATTCTTTTTTTACAAGCATTTCTCAACCCTTTTGTCATCCATGGTTGATCAACCGTATTTCTCTTTGTATGATTTGTTTGCACACAATTCTTTTCATACAGAGCCTCCAAGATATTCATAAACTCATCATATGCTCTGTTCGCATCATCAACATACACATCACTCCAGTCTTGTTTATCCAGATCCTCTTTCAATTTTTCCAAAACTCTTTTTGACGTGTTTATGATCTTTTTCTTCGTTGTAACTGCTTTTGTGATGTTTTGATCATTTTTATAGATTGTGAAAACTGGTAAATGATCACTTAAGTCGGTCGTTAAGATACCACCTATCACGTCCCCATTTGTTATATTTGTGAAAATATTATCAATTATTGTGGCACTATGAGTTGTAATTCTTGTTGGCTTTGATATCAATGGATACATATTTAAACTGTACATTGAGTTTATAAATGTGCTTATGTTATTTGAATCTGTTTTATTTCCCATATCAATGTTAAAGTCTCCACACAAAAAAACATTTTTATTAAAACTCTTCTCCATTAGCTCCAAGATTTTATCCGTGAATATTTCTATATTTGCTCCTGGTGATCTATATACACAACTTATTATTATGTTTTTATCGTTTTTGTTTATTATTTCTATTGTTATCATTTCCATAATATTATCAACTATTATTGACATTTCACTATTTAATTTACATTTTATTTCATTATTGACAAATAGAGCGACTCCACCACCTCTTTTATTATTTCTGTTCATATGATATAATTCATACCCCTCGATGTGAATATTACTTGTGTTATCATCATTGAGCCATGTCTCTGACAGCGCTATTATCGTAAAAGTTCTATTTAACTGTTTTAAGTAATCTGTTATTTTGGATATGTTTGCATTTATACTTCTGCTATTAAAGTGAATAATAGAGAGAACTCCATTTGATATATTGATGTCATTAAACTGCTCTTCATTATAATATTCGCTATCTTTTATTACAGGAAAAAAATTTGCATCAATCACATTTTCAACATTATATATTTTAGGTTCTGAGTCTTCGTATGTTGTCATGTTCTAATGTATTTGTTCATTTCACTATTTGAATAAATGAACAACAAACTTTGTGCAATAATTGGCTTTGTATTAAAAACATGTTACAGAATTTATGAAACATCAAAGCAAAACATGTTCAAGGTTTAAGTAGTAAGTACAGAATAATTTGCTGGATAAGTGAATGCAATAAACAAGTGCTGCATATAGACAGATTGTTATGGAAGAGTTTAAGTGCCTTTTGGCATATCAATGACATGTGCCCAGTGATATGTTACATATTACTGGGCACTTTTAAGTGGGTATACTGAAATTCTTAAGCTTTTCTAGTGGATATACTTCGTATGTGCGCATATCGCGTAGACTACACCACTGATCAGAACTTGTAGTGGACAATCTATAGACAAATGACAGGACACAACTGAATGCCAAATAAATGAGATAGAATGAGAAACACCTGGAGCAATTAGGATTGGACAAGGGTAAGGCAGGAGCTACGGAGGAACACTGAGAGGTGAATGAAACACGAGGATACAGAGAAGACAGGACAAAACCCAACCAAACCAAATGTCTTAGATCACACCATTGGTTGGTTCACTAACTATCTCTCAGATAAGAGGCAATGTGTTCAACATGATGGTACTTCTTCCAGTTATTTAATAGTTAATAATGGTGTACCACAAGGCTCAGTCTTAGGACCCACCCTCTTCACAATCTACATAAGTAATGTAGGTGAGACCATCCCTGATGCATCCAAACATTTCTAGTTGTTTTAATGTCGAGCTAAAACAGTTGCTAAGGTTTTCCAGCTTTTGCAATACATGTACACTTTTGACGTCATCCAGTCAGAGTTGTTCCGTCTCAAACTTGACTAGCGCAGACAAAACCAAAAGCATGTCGTTTTCAAACAGGAAGTCGGTCGCAGTAGTTCTTTCGATTTTACATTTTTCATTCAAACTTTATTTATACGGGCTAGCCTCATTGAGCCATGGGGACTCATTTACAAGAGGGACCTGTACTTCTTTGAACGGTGCCCCCATTGAGTTTGTTGATTCCTACAAATATTTGGGTATCTTGGTCGATTTGCATCTCTCTTTTAAGCTTCATGTGGAAAACCTAGGAAACTGAAAGCTAAACTGGTTTTCTTTTTCAGAAATAGATCATGTCTAACTCTGAATTCTAAACGCCTTGCAACTGCAACTTTCCTTCCCTCCTTTGACTATGGTAGCATTATTTACATGAACACCCCTACAAGCACACTGCAGATGTTGGATGCTACCTATCACACTGCGCTAAGCTTCATAACTGGCTGTAACTACAATCCTTGAGTTTTAGACATTTGCAGGCAGGCAGCAAAACAGGAGTTTAAAATAAAAACAATTTATTTTAAACAACAAAAACAAGATGCTGGCGTGGCAGCAAAACGTACAACAACGGGAACAGGCAGGCAAAAACAGGACGGGTACAGATTTGGATGGATTCCCAGAAATCAGAAACAGGAGGAACGTGTTGTCAGTGCAGAACAGAACAATGACCGGGCGAAGAGTGGAGGAGAGCTTTTTATAAGACAGAGGGAGAGTGAGTAATGGGAGCACCTGGGCAGGTGGCTGATGAGACAAGTGTGAACTGAAGACTGAGACAAGAGAGGCAGATTGAGGAGTGAATGGAGAGTGACAGAAAACAGAAACATAATCACACAGGGAGCAGAATAACCAAAACTATAAAGAGCAGAGAGGGGAACAAAACTAAATACAGTATAAAGAAAACAGACAGGGACAAGCCTGTCAGTCGTACCCACCACTGCACCCTGCATTCACTGGTTAACTGGTCATCATTAACATAGACTCTCTCACTGGTACATTTTCATCTTTAAATCACTTCTTGGTCTGCTGCCTACATGTCTCTGCGTGAGAGCAGCTACAGTGTGCGCTCTCTCAGGACATGATTACCTGCAGTGTTCCCTCAGTGCAGACTGAACTAGGCAAAAGGGTCTTCTCCTACTCTGCTCCCGTTTCCTGGAATATCTTGCAAAAACATCTGAAGCTCTTGACCTTGACCTGGCTTCAAACATCTAAGTTCCTTGCAAAAACCAATGCAGACATGTTCTTGTTTTTAGTATTTTATATCGCTTTATAATGTAGATGTTTTTGTTTAGTTTTTTTCTTTCATTTTTCCATATTTATATGCTTTCTTTTATGATTGTCTACTGTTGTCATTGTTCTTTGTTAAAATCAGGTCTCTTTTGTAAATGAGTCCTCAAAGCTCAATGAGACAAACCTGTATAAATAAAGGTTGAATGAAAAAAAAGAAAAAAAGAAACCCCACAGACTTTGGGCTTGTCAATGCACATTTTGGAGAATTCTGTTTTTGTTTGTGTTCATTCATCTAAAGACTTCTGGATCTTCTTCCATTCTTATGATTCCAAATGAACGCATGGGATAACCAATCAATTACGTTGGCCTTGGAGTTTCTCTTGAACAGTTTCTTCAGCTCTTCTACCACCTGCACTAACTGATTAGCCCGGGGTTGCATTTCTCCTTGCGTCCATATCCTTGGGAAGTTGGCTACAGTGCCACAAACCTTCTACAGTATTTTACTTATTTTACTTGGCTGCTGTGTTCATCTGCTTGGTACCTCAGGAAATGTTGTTAAAAACTAAAAATCCTAGGGTGGCACACCAAAACCAAAAACATAATTTCAGGAGACTTGTTATGTCGTCATATGTAGGTTACAGTATTTGAAAATCCGGCAGTACGAGGAAGTTAAGAAATCACCTCCTGATATACAAAAGTCTACTTGAGTTCTTATTTTTAATTTACAGTATTTATTGAGAAAAGCACCATCAACTTACTGAAGCTCGTCCTCTTCTACATTTATATTTATTATAAAATGTGTTAATAAAACCTCTTAAGATTCTGTTATCCTAATGTTGAAGTCATTGGCTTTACACCAGTTGTCTCTATTCAGAGAACTAGATTCTAAGATTTATTTTGAGTTGAAAATTAAATATATATTCAGGCAATATTTTTCTTAAGACTCCCAATTGCTCTAAAACATTGATTTTATGTTTATGGGGATCTAATGGAAATTAAGAATGCACTCTAAGCAAAGGCTTGGGACTTGTGAAAATTAAACTTCCTGGCCAAGGGGGGTCTTTTTTTTTTATAAATCAAATTTTCTCCAATACGGTGAATTATTTACCTTAGTGTCCATGTTTGGTTTGAGATGATTCAGTCTAATCCTTCGTTCTGTGCGTTTGGCTGAATGTGTTGTCTCAAGCAGTTCCTTGACACAACCCAATAAGGTAAGTTATGTGCTCACTGTCACACAGACAGTGTTAATCTGTCCTGCTATAATGACAGAAGCTCTATAAATGGTTTTCTCTGCTGCTCAGGCATGTAATCAAACTATCTCCAAATCAAATAAACCAGACACAATCAGCTTGGGAAGAGCTAATATAAATTTAGGAGGCCTGGATGAAAAACAAATGCAGTGATGCAAGAGAGCATCTTTGGAATGCAGTGATTCCCTTTCAGGGTCGGACAGTCAGATGTAGTAGATGAAAGGTAAACAAAAGGACAATAATAAGGAAAAATGGATGGGAAATATTTATTATTATTGGCTTAAGAGATTATTTAAAGATAATTAAAGAGAAGGTTCAAACAATAATGAAGACATTTTAAAGTTAATCATTCAAAATGACTGAATATTTAAATCAGACATATTACTATATTTTTTTTAGAGAAAATGGCAGTCTCACCAACCCAAACACTTTGATTAATAAAACATGAAGAAACGATTTATTAACACAATTACAACCTAGCTTAATAGAGTTTTGAAGAATATTGTAAAGATATAATTAAATATTGGGAGAAACAAGACAATTCTAGGAATACTTAAAGAGGACTTTAATGTCTTTATGTGACTTTTTAAACTGTAAAATTAGCCATTTAACTGCAGGGTGTAAACTATTTTATTCCAATCAGACAAATTAAGACTGTAAGCCAGATGACTTTGACGCCATGCAAATGGTCTGTCCTGCCTTTAAAGAACTCATCAAGAAGCTGCTTTACTGCAGATAGAATAAAGACGAACAGAAAATAAACCAAAGAGACAGATTTTGAGTTATTTTGTCAGCGTCTGATAGTTTCCTTCATGTTCAATTCTATTCAATTCAGTTCATTTCTATAGCATCAAGTCACAAGTTGTCTCAGGGCGGCACTGTACAAAAATATTCACATACATTATAAAAGCTAATAAGTTATCTAAGGAAGCCAGCAGATTGCTTTGCATCTTCATTGCGTTTCAGTCTCCCACCCTGAGCAAGCACAAAGGCAACAGTGGAAAGGAAAAACTCCCTCATGAGGAAGAAACCTCCAGCAGAACCAGGCTCAGGATGAGCTGCCATCTGTTTCGGCTGGCTGGGTTTAAGAGGAACAGGAAGGAGAAACAAACAAACACAGAATAACAGCTCCAGGTGTAGTTTCTATTCTAATGTTAAAAATCTTGGTGTTATTTTTGATCAGGACATGTCTTTTATTCCCCACATTAAAAACGTTACTAGAACCGTCTTCTTCCACCTGCGTAATATCACAAAAATTTGAAATATCTCATCTAAAAATGATGCAGAAAAACTAGTTCATGCATTTGTAACGTCTAGACTGGACTATAGCGATGGTTTATTATCTGGGTGTCCAAAAACTTCTTTAAAACGTCTTCAGTTGATCCAAAATGCTGCTGCCAGAGTCTTAACTGTGGGCCGAGATGGTGTAGGCAGGGCAGCTGGCTCAGAACCCGGAAAGTCCCAGGTTCGATCCCCGGTCACTGCATACCTCGTTGTGTCCCTGGGCAAGACACTTAACCCCGAGTTGCTCCCGGTAGGACTGGATGGTGCCTTGCATGGCAGACCACCGCTACCGGTGTATGAATGTGTGTATGAATGGGTGGATGGCTGGTACTGTGAAGCGCTTTGGGGTCCCTCATAGGGGCTGGAAAGCGCTATATAAGTAAGCTCCATTTACCATTTAACTGGAGTTAGTGGGAGAGATCATATCTCTCCAGTTTTAGTTCATCTCCATTGGCTCATTGTCAAGTCCAGAACTGAATTCAAGTCAAAGTCAAAGTCAACTTTATTGTCAGAACTGCAATATGTACAGGACATACACAGGATTGAAATTGCGTTTCTCTCAGTCCCTCGGTGCAACAGTAACCATTTAAACACTAAAACACTAAAACATTTAATAAACATAAGCATAAAATAGTAAAAGTGTAACACTGTCCTGAGTTTTTGCATAGTAGTATAAAAGTATGAAAATTTACACCAACACTAAAACACTAAACATTTAATGAACATAAGCATAAAATGAAATAATAAAAGTGTAATACTGTCCTGAGTTTTTGCATAGTAGTATAAAAAGTATAAAAAGTATAAAATAAACTGAAGGTTCTAGCATTGACATTTGCAAAGAGTGGCAAAGCAGCACACAGTATATGTATGAGGTAGTTGATGTTGGTATAGAGGCAAAATCTTACTTCTAACCTACAAAGCTCTCAACAACCTAGCTTCATCTTATTTTCTAGATCTTGTTGTTCCATATTTTCCTAACAGAGCACTTCGCTCGCAGACTGTAGGTTTACTCGCAGTTCCTAGAGTTTCCAAAAGCAGAATGGGAGGAAGATCTTTCAGTTATCAGGCTCCTCTCTTGTGGAACCAACTTCCAATTTCTGTCCATGAAGCTGACACATTGATCAGTTTTAAGACTGGACTTAAGACTTTCCTTTTTGATAAATCCTATAGTTAGGGTTGACTTGTTATGATGCTATAGGCTTAGACTGGAGGACAAATTGACCTAATTTCTTTAAATGAATTGTTAAAGACCGTGTAAAGTGAAATTAAATGTGTGTTTTTAGTTTGTCACATGGCATAAATATGTGTTATTAATCACCCATATAAATCTGACTGATTAAAAACATTGTTTTCCTTATAAAATTAAGTCTCAAAAATCATGAAAAAACATAATTGTGCCCTGGTCTGAAACTGTGGGGGCGTGTCAGCGCGTGGGCGTGGTTTCAGCGCAGTACTGCGGCCTGCAGCTGAGCTGTGTGTGGAGAGGCAGACAGCAGAGCCAGTAAACCTGCTCTGTTTTTATCTGAGTTCTGTCTGTAACAGCAGCTACTTTTTCCAAGAGTTACGCTGTTTTTGTAAATAGTTTTCTTGTGTGTTTTTAATCTGGAATGAAAAAAAAAAAAAGAGTTGTACCATGCGGGTTTGGGACGGAAGGCAAGCGCTTTATCCATTGACCTATCCAGGCATTACAGATACTCGGTATAAAACCACGCGGTATAAAAACACGTTATGATTTGTACGGGTGCCCTGACCATTGCGACATCCAGGGAAGATGCACGAACGAGGCATAATTGATTAGCTAGCTAACAATGAACAAAATATCTATGCTATTGCTATCTGATGCTATCTGCGATTCGCGAGTGAACGGCTCCACCGAGGCGAATTTATACGGCTGGAGCTGCAGGGGGTGGGGCTATACTTAAGAAGACCGCGTGACGAAACGCGGTCACATTTAAAACACGCCTAAAAAATCCTGAAACAGAAATATCTTTATACACAGTTTGCTCTATAACTCCAAAATTAATTGAGCTACAATTTTGAGACTTTTTACTCATTTACAAGATTACAATTATGACATTTATAATGTTTATTGAAGAAAATGTTGAAATTCACTTTACACGGTCTTTAACAAAAATTGAATAATTTTCATTTGATACCATTTCTATCTTAATGTGATTCTTGACCTGCCATTGTGTATCTGTTCCTACCAAACCCAGCTGGTCGAAGCAGATGGCCGCTTGTCCTGAGCTTGGTACTTCTGAAGGTTTCGTCCTCATTAGGGAGTTTTTCCTTTCCACTGTCACCTTCATGCTCAAGATGAGTGAAGTTAAATTCAAAGCAGTCTGTTCCTCAGATAAATAATGTTAAATTATTATTTTGTGTATATGAATGTTTCTGTTCAATGCCCTGAGAGGACTTCTGTTGCGATGTAAATAAACTGAATTGAAATTGAGTTGAGGAAAGACAAAAAACATGTCAAGGATATACATATTACAAATACACACATAGACAGCAGCAGAGAGAGGAAATGTGGTCAGTTTGCCCTCCAGCAGTCTAAGGCTATAACAGCATAAGTAACAGACATCTCAGGAAACTCAAGCCGGCACTAGCTATAGGATTTATCAAAAGGAAAGTCTTAAACCTAGTCTTAAAAGTAGACAATGCGTCAAGCCTTACAGACAGAAACCGAAATTTCCTTCAACAAGAGAGGAGCCTGATAACTGAAAGATCTGCCTCACATTCTGCTTTTGGAAACTCAAGGAACCACAAGTAAACCTGCAGTCTGAGAGCAAAGTACTGTACTCTGCTAGGAAAATACGGAACAATAAGATCTCCAATATAAGATGGAGCTAGGTTGTTGAGAGCTTTGTAGAAGAAGTAAGATTTTTAATTCAATTTTGAATTTGACAGGGTGCCAATGGAGGAGCTAAAACTCTGGCAGTGATGTTGTCATGTTGAAATCTTTATTTGGATGTGCTTTCTCTGTGTTTTTGAAAGCTCTCAACCATTGTACGGGCTCATTAAGGGTAATTTTGTGTCGCTATAAGGGAGCGGATTGGCCCCTGGGGCCTCTGCGAGATAATTCACTCAGTGGTCCGTGTCTGTATGCACAGGCTTTGAAAGCGTCCACAAATCAATAATAATAAAAATAAACCAACTATAAACTGAGATCAAATTCAGTCTTGCGTAAAGATTTTTATTGTACCTCCAGGAACATTTCATGATCGTTTTCTCTCACTTAATTTTCCGTTTATGGCTGTGAACTGGAACAACACTGGTAACGAACCACCGAGGCAGAAATAAACGTTTTACTTTATCCATTTCAAAGGAGACTCACATGACTGATGAGATCTGTCCCACAGAGGGTTGCTGCTGACGCCATGTGGTGGAGCAAAGTCCTGCACGATCCGAAACACCGATCGGGATCGAAGCTGGATCTCAAATCAGCAAGAACTCTTTTCTGTCCATCTTAAACCACTTTAATGGAATTTCAATGTTGCTAATTCAGTAGTTTAAAACAATTGAGCATTGAAGTACCTTGACCAACTTTAGGGCCAAAAACCTCGCGTTCACATTAAATACTTTGTTAGTTTTGTGAAAATCTATAACAGATGATGTGATTTCAGTCACAATACTTCCTCGGGAACTATCTGGTGATCAGTGTACAGCTTATTCACTGCTAAAAACAAGCTGCAAAAAGCTAAAATTGTAAAATTTATTGAAAAATTGTGTTTTATATGTTATATAAAAAAAAAACTAAAAAAACTACAACTACCGGTATGTCATTTTAAAGTCTGACTCCTGCGGTTTTCTTATTAAAAGTTAATTTAAAAATATTAAACTTGTTAATTTTGAAATATTTATTGTTCTGATTTGATTGTAGCTTGATTTTATACAGCATTTGCTATCATTTTTTTCTAGTTGCGATCCCTTCAAATGAAAGTACAGTCTATAGTTCTCCATGCAGCAGGACTTTCCCAGGATTCATCAGGTTCTTTGGGTCCAGGGTGTCCTTGAGACCCTGCATGACCTGGATGGCCAGCGGTCCCACCTCCTCACGCAGCAGAACTCTCTTTCCTAAACCCACTCCGTGCTCCCCCGTGCACGTTCCATCCATGGCCAGCGCTCGCCTGCATAGGAACAAAATAACATGTCAAGGTTTAAGAATACAATAAAAGCATGAGAAATGCATCAGAGTTAAATCCTCATTTATGATTTAACCAACTGTAAACAGATATAAATGTCTGAACAGACTTTTATGTCTCAGGAAAGATCAGTCGAACAATCTGAAGTCTTACAAGCTTCGAATGCTAATCTCCATTTTAAACATATCTGATTTTACCGGGCCAGCCTCTCGGTGAACAGGTGGACTCTGTGCAGCTCATCCGGATCACTGGGATCCACCACCATCAGACAATGGAAGTTCCCGTCACCCACATGACCTGCGATGGGCCCTGAAGCAAACCACACATATTTTAATCATAGCAGAAAAGGTGCAGCTATTAGTGTGTTATTTATTTTTGTGTTTTATTATGTGCATTTGCTGTTTTAAAATGTGAAAGTATTCCATTAATAAACATCACGCAACACATCACTGAGGACAGGCTAACATTAGCAACATGCTAATTTCATTACATTACATGGAGCATTTTCATGTGAACTCCACGTCAAAGGATCTGAACTATCCTTTTGGGCATTTCTTTTATTTGATCAGATGGAAATGTAGTTAATTTCTGGAGGCCCTTCCTGCCGCATTCTGTCCATAGACTTGTAGCCTCAGGCTAAGGAGACAGTGGCATTGACCACCGAGCAACCGCAGCCCCCCAGTGTTGGTTGTTGAGTAATAAAACTAAATTACACTGAACGAAATGAAATGAAGTCACAAGTGAGCGTTACTAAAAATTAATATTTCCCTCTGACCCTCACCTGTCAGTCTGTTCTCAATCAGGTCTTTCTTTGTCTCGACGATGATCTGAGGCAGTCGAGACAACGGGACACACACATCTGTGGAGTAAGCCTTCACACATACACACACACAGAAGATAAGGATAAGGTCACAGTGTTGGAATGGAACTAAGATTTTGTCTCTTGCAGTGTTTATATTTAAAGCTTTTGACAAAATGAGACAAAATGTGGCCACAGGTGGCGATGTTGATGAAAAATAAATGTTTGTGTAGCACTGAGCTATCACACACAGGCTCGCTGTTAAAAGGAAAAACACCCAACATCTCGGTGACTGGCTCTAGCAGTAAGTCAAACTGTCAGCTTTACAGAGTTTATTCCCTACAGTCTTTAAAAAAAACATTTTACAGTAGATGGATCTGAGTCCTAACACTACATCTGCTGTTGATTAGCATTAAGAGTCAACCCAATTCAAGATGGCTGCCAATTGACTACAGCAAACACAAAAATGGATAAGATGCAGTCAAATTTAAAGATACCGAGCTTGGTCTGGTATAAGAGGAGAGTCATTTATAGCTCATACTTTAGGCACCAACTGATTGGGAATTTGTTCAAACTCTAGCATGTGGGCGATATCATATTTCATATTTGTTCATACCCATCTGTTCAATAGACTCATGTTCGGGCTGCTGTTTAACATATCATGTTATTTTACATTATTAGTGTTTAGCATATATCTTAGATCCTTATACTGTATACTGTTTCTTTTTATACTTTATATTTTTGCTATTTTTAGGTGTAATTGGGACCTCGAGTACACAATTTCATTCCACATCATGTACCACATGTGATGCGAATGACTCGAAAGAACCTTGAACCTTGAGATGTATTCCTATAAGTACCGTAATGCTGTCTTTTTATTTTAGCTGTACAGTATTCTTTAACTACAGATGAAGATCAAGGAGGAGGTAAAGAGCTCTAAACAATGCAGAACTGAAAGCTCCACTGACATCATCTTTTAACTTTTCAAAAAATGGCACAACATATATAAATATTAAGATTGACCCCTGACCGTTTTTGCTAAAATAATGTTAAATGAATGAAAATTCCTCTCAAGAATAGTTTAAAATTAGCGCTGTTTTTTTACACGGTAAATACGGGTTTTCCGGTCACGTGTTTGTGACGTCAGATAAAGGAATTTGCTCCAAGCGCACATTGAATACAATGTAGAAAATATAAACGCATCCGTCGAATTTAGCCATCTAAAACTGTAGATATTAGCGATTTAGCTTCAGTTCGTGAAGCAGAAGTTATTTTGAGTGATAAAAAACAAACAGCAATGTTTCATTTCTCCGTGTTGCTAGTTCTGTTTTCAGGAAAGGTTGCACATCCATGTAGTGAGCACCAGATGTCAGCAAAGCTATCGTGAACTCTTACAGAGCTCTGTAATGTAGAAATATATAAACGTATCCGTCGAATTTAGCCATTTAAAACATCAGATATTAGCGAATTGGCTTCAGTTCGTGAAGCAGAAGTTATTTAGAGTGATAAACAACAAACAGCAATGTTTCATTTCTCCGTGTTGCTGTTTCTTTTACAGGAAAGGTTGCACATTCATGAAGTGAGCCCTTTAGCTTTGCTGACATCTGGTGCTCACTACATGAATGTGCAACCTTTCCTGAAAACAGAACTAGCAACACGGAGAAATGAAACATTTCTGTTTGTTTTTTATCACTCAAAATAACTTCTGCTTCACGAACTGAAGCTAAATCGCTAATATCTACAGTTTTAGATGGCTAAATTCGACGGATGCGTTTATATATTTCTACATTGTATTCAATGTGCGCTTGGAGCAAATTCCTTTATCTGACGTCACAAACACGTGACCGGAAAACCCGTATTTACCGTGTAAAAAAACAGCGCTAATTTTAAACTATTCTTGAGAGGAATTTTCATTCATTTAACATTATTTTAGCAAAAACGGTCAGGGGTCAATCTTAATATTTATATATGTTGTGCCATTTTTTGAAAAGTTAAAAGATGATGTCAGTGGAGCTTGAAGGAAGTGACTTTATAATGACAGATTATTGTTTCAGGTCTGCTTTCTCTGCTCATATAAGGTTTTATTGATCTTTAATACGATCTGTCTCTGGTGTTGTGTGCTCTAATTCAAGAAACTGCTTCCATAAGTGAGACGTTGTTTTATTTTTTACAGAGTAATATTAAAATGCTGAAGATTATATGTATGATTCAGCTGTAAGTAAGTAAGTTTTATTTTTGTGTGCACCATATGGGGTGGCACGGTGGAGCAGTGGTCAGAGCCGTCAGCCTACAGCGGGAAAATTCCAGGTTCAACTCAGGTAGAGTTTGCATGTTCTCCATGTTCCATCCCACAGACCACAGTTATTTGATAACTCTAAATGGTCTAATTGTAAATCTAAAGTGTGAGAGTGTGAATGGTTGTCTCATTGGTCTCTATGTGTCCCTGTGATTGACCACCCACCTGTCCAGGGTGTCTCCCGCCTCTCACAGTGACTGATGGAGATAAGCACCAACTCCCCATGACACAAAAAGGAGAAGTGGGTAGAGAAAATGGACAAGTTCCAAACTTTACATATATTTTTTTATCCCTCCATCCATCTTTGCCCACTTCTTCCTTTTTGGGTCGCAGGGGATCACAGGTGCCCATATCCAGGAGTCACTGTGCGAGAGGCAGGAGACACACTGGACATGTCTCCAGTCCATCACAGGGACACACAGAGACAAAAACAATCATTCACTCTCTCGCTCACACCTAGGGACAATTTAGTTACCAATCAGTCTAACATGCATGTTGGTCTGTGGGAGGAAACCAGAGCACCCGGAGGAAACCCACGCATGCACGGAGAGAACATGCAAACTCCACCCAGACAAGCCCCCCAGCCGGGATTTGATCCAGCAACCTTCTCCTTGAGAATGAGAGGCAACAGCTCCACCAACTGAGCCGCTGTGCTGTGCATCTTATTTATTTTGTTGTAATTTCTTAAACAAAAATAAAAAAAATCATCTATATTTTTGGCTCTCTTCAGATGTCTGTGAGCATTTGTCTGTTTTTGTTCCTTATAGCAATTTTTTTAATTTTTTATTAATCTGCAGCTCCGTGAGGATGTAGTTTTCTTTACATTTTTTGGTGCTCTTGTACAAATTCACAGAAGTAAATCTTGTGAATATTATGTGAATAATTGTTTGACAAATGTCAATGAGATTAAAAAGTCTATGCACAAAACCATACTAAAGGTTTTAAATAAATTGTGTGGTCTCTGGTGAAGCTTCTATTCTCCTTTTATTTGTTTTACATTTGCCCCCTCCTCTGTGTTTTACTGCATGATAGGACATCTTGATTTGTTTACCTTGCAGCCTGGTCTGAGAGCCTGCGCAGCATACCAGGCGTCATGGCGGGCTTTCCACAGCCGATTTCGTGTTTCTGAATCCCGAGCCCACTGAAAGTCCGAACCTTCGTTACTCTGAGCAATTTCCTCTGCAAAAACCACACATGGATCCATAAATACCTCTGAATTCAACAAATTAAAACCCATTTGCCTGCCTGTCACTTTGTTAAGATTAATTTCCAGTTGATATGTATGAAGACATTACAGCATAAAACTGATCTCAATGCCAAATAGAAAGTGTCAATGTCATATCCCCTCAGTTTAAAACTCTGGCTAAACATGTCTCTAATGAAATCCTAAATACTGTATGTCCAAACATCCTGCTGTAATCATTTAACTGCCTCAAGTCTGCATCCACAATTTGGTTAAAAAAAAAAAAAGATCCACATTTATTGCTCTTTCTATTAAAACTTTCCAGATGGAAACTTTTAATGTCTAAAAGTTTAGCTCAAACTTTTTGTAGCCGTATTTTAGAGCTGTCTTTTCTAACCCGGCCCGACCCAAAGGCCGGAATAATGTGCTGGATGGGCAGGCTGGGTTGGTGTCGGGCTTTTGATTGCGTCAGCGGATGCGTGCGACTGGCGATCCAATTGTATATGGCAACATGGCTTGCCATGAATCCAATTCTATGGCAACATGGCTTGCCATATATCCAATTATATGGAAATGTGGCTTGCCATGAATCCAATCATATGGCAACATGGCTTGCCATACAATACAATAAGATGGCAACATGGCTTGCCATACTTCAATTATATGGTAACATGGCTTGCCATACTTCAAATATATGGTAACATGGCTTGCCATATTTCCAATTATATGGAAATGTGGCTTGCCATAAATCCAATCATATGGCAACATGGCTTGCCATATATCCAATTATATGGCAACATGGCTTGCCATACAATACAATAAGATGGCAACATGGCTTGCCATACTTCAATTATATGGTAACATGGCTTGCCATACTTCAATTATATGGTAACATGGCTTGCCATACATCCAATCATATGGCAACATGGCTTGCCATACAATCAACAGCCGCATGCAGCCATTTCAACGTGAGCTGACCAGCCTTGAAAGAGGTAAAATAAAGTTCAGTTAAGCTTCAGATGGGACTATACAGCCAGGAAGCGATCCATCGCCCAAATGGACGTTCAGCCTGCACTCAGTTGATGCACGTGGCTGACGACCCAAACAGGTCAGATCTCAAAGCAGACATGTCAGAATAATGCCAAATGCAGGCAGAAGCAGGGATTTAATGCGCTTTGGCGGCTATGAAAGGACAAACTCCCCCTCAGCTCTTTTGCCCCTTTTATTCAGCCGCGCGTCCACTGACCGTTAATAACTATATGAGCAGTCAAAGCTTAATTAAAAATGTTGAAGTTTCGGGTTCAGACCTGTAATTACTGTTAATTCGTCGGGTCGGGCGGGGTGAGGTTGGAAATAATGGCTATGGGCTGGGGCTGGGTCGAGTCAGATTTTTTGGGCCCAAATGCAACTCTACTGTAATTTATACACTAGAAGGGATAAGATGTTTGTCATTTTTCAAGGAGCACTTCTTCCTGCGGTCGTCTGCACACTCACACACCGGCTGTGGCGACTTGTTCTTCGAGGCTTCGTTGGGATCCGTGGAACTCCAGGAACAGAGTCGGGGTCACGGTGTAGGACAGGGAGCTGAACCTGTTGCAGGCATCGATCATCACATCGTCCAGAAACTCTGGATCATAAACACAGAAAGAACAAAACAACGTGAGGAGGTAAATGTCAGTGTGACGCAAATACGCAAGCCTTTTATAAAAATCTAATTTTAATTTATATTGTTCTGTTTTCAAGCTGAATTCACAATTTACCCATCTAACCAGGATTCTATTATCTCCCATGTTGGAAGAGTAAAAGTTGCTTTTACAGTATTTTACAGAATAAAATTAAAATGCTGAAAATATTCAGTTAACTGTATATTTGTGTGTAAAGTTGCCGATCTGTTGCCGTTACGCAAAACACAAGCATGATGAGATGATGTCAAACTGAAACCAATGCTCTGGGAGAATTTTATTCCCTCAGTGTGCTCCAGGACAGCTTCTTAAGAGTGTTTTCACACCAGATGGTTCAGTAGACTCGGTTTGATGGGGGGGGACCAAAATTGGAACATTTGTTACATTTTCAGCTGGTGCAGCTCACATTCACACTGCACTGTCAGTCGAGCCAACCCGTCCCCCCTCCCCCTCGCCTGTGGTGGCGCTGCACCAAGAACTACTGAAGGAAACGACAGAAAAACCTCTGAAGAAGACACTGAGCGCAACTTACTTCTGGAAATAAAAACAAACATGGAGTGGCGTCTTAGGATTTCTGTTTTGTCTGTAGCGCATGTGCCAAACAAACATTTTTCAACAATGGACTCAGCATCAGGGGGAGATTAGCCTGGTTGAAACCAAACCCTGTCCTTCACTTCGCTTCAGACAAGGGTCTGGAACCTAGCCATTGTAAAACGTTTCTTGCTGGAGGCGTTAGCCTCTGTTGAGGAACAACACCATTGGATAATTTGAACAGGGAAAAGCATTCTGCTCCCTCCCCTCTGCATCGCTTTGAATGAGCGGGGTGAACTTGACTGACAACTGCTCCGCCCCCTCTGCAGCTTTTTCCCTCTGCCGGCTGCCGCGATGCATATTGTGTTTATATGTTTAAAACGTTTTAATAAAATAAAACCATGGATCGCTGGTCCAGCTCACCAGAAGACCAGAAAATCTGATGGGACTCAGTCAGCAACGTAAAACCCGAGTTTGGTGACAACCTCAGCCATTTCCGTGTTCATTTTACTCAGCGGAGGGAGAGGAGGAGAAGGAGGACGAGGGAGCGATTTCTTGACTTTTGGAGAAAAAAAACAAAAGAAAACTCCAGATAAGGGATTAAGAAGGGGAAATTAATAAATGTGTGTCACATAGAAAACAGTCCTGCATCGCTTTGAATGAGAACATGCCGCTGCTCGCTGACTGAGCGCTGGCAGAGCCCTTTTATAGGGCTCTGCGCGCTGGGACAGGTGGGGGCGTGGGTTAGGGTCCAAAACTCCGCCCCTTCTGTTCTCTGATTGGTCCGAACAAAAATCTACCGGAGAAATCCTTGTGGGTGGGTGAAGTCCCAGACTGTGCAGTGAAGGGAAATGAGAATTGAGCGGAGCTGTGCAGGAAGGCGAGGGCCAGGCTAGGGGGAGATGCACGTTTTTTTGGGTTGTATTTACCCATAATGCTCTGTGCTGTCATCCACTTCCTGCTTTTGGAGCTGTCTCCAGTTATATTTCATGCAGGCTGTCGCCCTTTAAGCCACGCCCTAGTGGGTTTACCCCTGCGCTTCGCGCCAATCACTGAAGACTTCTAGTCCATGCCCACCTGCCGTGGGCCCTGCCTCGGTCTGCTATATATTCTGTTGCTGACCGAGAATCGGCTCCCTAAAAATTTTCACGCCATATTACAGAAGATTTCTTTCTACGATGGATTCCAGAAGATCCTTAGGAAATGCACAGGATGCAACCCGGCTTCATGCTGCAGGCCGACAAGCATCTTGCCTGCGAGATGTGCCTTGGACCCGAACATGCACAGCAGGCAGTGGTCCAGCACCCGGAGTGTCTCGCCTGCCAGCTCCTGTCTGAGGACTACAAGGAGCTCCAGTTCGACCTCGTTGGCCGAATGGCAGCGGAGGCTCAGCCGATGGTGGTCGCTTCCCCCCCTCCCTGTGGTTCAAGGAGAAGGGGGGTTACACGTCCACGGGGGTAGCTAGCGAGGCCGACCTGTCCCCCGCTGGGGGTTCAGGTCCGGTCTCACCCTTCATTCCCCAGCTGGAAGGTGCTAGCAGTCGTGTTGCCCCACTTCTCTGAAGTGCGTGGAACCGATCCTACCCCCCACCGAGGGAGAAGCCGTGGTGGGCATGGCCCCCACGACCAACGTGCAGGTACCAGCCTGCCCACCAGCAGATCTGGACCCAGTGACCCGCAAGCTTTGACACGGAGGGGTCATGCAGCAGCAGGGCACCGTCTGCTGCAGGTGAGGGACAGCCGGAGCCCGACACAGTCGAGCAGGGTCCTCACATCAACATGGCCAACGCGCTGCCCGACATCCATCAGGTGGGCAGCGGATGTGCACCATGACGGTCCCTGAAGGCACCACACAGGCGTCTTCAACGCCGCTCCTGGCTGGACCTTCCACTACGATGCTGGTGAACCAGGCGCAGATGCCCTGGCCGTGTGTCCCGGACATCCTCTCCCTGCTGCAGGCAGAGAGTGGAGCAGAGCTCGTCCGCGTGTTTTTGGACTGAAAGCCACAAAACATGTGGGGAAGCCCGTCACACCGCCCGCACCTGCAGGTCAGTTCGCCACAAAGATGCAGGAACGCATCCACAGGTGTGCTTCTCAGGTTGGTGCGCGGTAAATAACATTGCGCACCTGGCGCTCGGAGTCGGGCGGGAGCTGACGCACGAGAAGGCTGGAGCAGCTCTCGAAGCGGTCACCAACCTGTGCGGGGCACTGCGACCTGCTCTGCTCGGATCACAGCGTGGGCCACGCTGCTCCAACAAGTCTGCTCAAACTGTCCCCCTCCGCCACGGAGGAAGTTTTAATGCAGGGGCCGATCTCAACAGGGTCTGTTCAGTGAGCACTACCAGACCGTGTTCAAGCAGCTGCGCTCATCCACGGACGCGCTCCAGCAGGTGAGAAAAAACCGCAGCGTGCAGAGACTTTCATCCCCGTCACAGACCTTCACTGTGCCCCCAGCTCCGTCCAGAGGACACCCGGCTCACTATTACCAGCGGGCCGGGAGCTCCAGAGGAAGGGGTCGCCAGCAGACCCCATGGGCCAGCCAGCACCACAGTGCTAAAGGAGACATGTTTTACAAAGTGACGGAGTGGAGGGGATGAGTTCAGCAGTTTTTTTGTTCTCTGACAATAAAGATTCTGTCTTTGAAAACAGTGTGT
Source organism: Garcialebias charrua (assembly GCA_038048925.1). Classification (NCBI taxonomy): domain Eukaryota; kingdom Metazoa; phylum Chordata; class Actinopteri; order Cyprinodontiformes; family Rivulidae; genus Garcialebias; species Garcialebias charrua. The sequence goes on along the minus strand of JBBPBX010004258.1, from coordinate 53,611 downwards.
GTTATTCAGACATGCTGGTTGCCTCTTCCGAGGTCCGTGTGCGGCTGCACGCATCTCAATGTTCGTGCAGTACAAACAAAACAAATTCTTTCACACAAAGCAGAGCTACGAGTGGTTTCGATGTTCCCCCGTAACCACTCCAGCCCCGCCTCCCCACGCGAAGACGGGGGCATGCGTACGTGACTGGCTGCAGGCACACAGCGATGCACTGCACAGTCATGTCAGACAAACATCTGCACTTGTTAACACAGTTAACACTTTCATAAGCCTGGCCTGGACACATTGTTCCAGCCAGGACATTTCTGTCTCTTCAACATCGAGTCAAGCCACAGGTAATGTCTATGAACCGTCTCAGAAAAGACGTCTCTCATGCTCACATGATTCAAACGTGTGTCAGTGCTGCACCCGTGAGGTGACATGCAGTAAACGTCTCTTTTCAGACCAGCCTCCCTTGGGCCACCGTGGACTCTGTCCACTTGGCGGCAATAGAGGCCAAATTATGTCTACCCAGGCAGCAGAACAAGATGGCTGCCCCCTTGACAGATCACAGAGCGGTTTGGCTGCAAACTTGCTCTCTGAACAAATGGTTGCGGCGTCTGGTTCGCGACGTTTACACTCTGCAGTTTGTAATGACACCGCCCAGGTTCAACGGAGTTTTGGAGACGAAGCTCTCGTCCCCTGCACAGGGGGCGGCGCTGAGATTGGAACTACAGGAACTTTCGGCGAATTACGTCATTTCCGGGGTTCCTTCGGACGACGAAATGAACGGGTTTTATCCATAATATCTCCTAGTTTCCAAGAAATCAAGGGATCTCAGTACGATTTACCCTTGTCTATTTTCAACGACTGCATTATGAAACGTCCTTTTCATATTTTAACATTGAAGCGTGTTCTCGGAAACGTGACGTCAGGGGACTGGATGGTACTAATCGATCTCGGAGACGATTATCGTCCCAAAACACAGGAAGTTCCTCAGGTTTACCTTTCAGGGAACCTGTTACGAGTTCAATCGCCTACCATACGGGTATGCGCTTGCGTCGCTGACTTACGAAGGTCGTCGAAGCAGCGTTACAAACGCTGCGTTCAAGGGGCTTCCGAGTCATGTATTAAATCGACGATCTGTTGCTACTGTCTGAATCCAAGATGGAGGCATTCATTCATTCAAGGCAGCAACACAGACGGAGATTCTGGTGAGTCATCTGACCTGTTTGAGGCTCCGCTATAAATTGGAGAAAGACTCTATTTCACCAGCTCAACAGATACTTTTTCTGGGTGTCAACTTATGCTTATTAACAATGACAGCCGTTCTCTCGAACCAGAGAACAGATTCGCTGACGTCACTCCTCCACCGCGTCCGTCCGGCCACACACTTCGGTGTCGGCGATCACAATTATGCGGATGTTAGGAATGGGGACCGCTGGCCACACAGTGGTAAAACTACGTTTATTGAACACAGGTGGTTTATTCGTCAGAAAATAGACACTGTACGCCACAAAAGGCGCAAGCTCACGGTCCCCTGTCTCTGAGGACGGACCTGGTGTTGTGGGGGAATCCCAGGACTCTGACAGAGGGGGTTTCCCTGGGCAAAGTCACGTCATGGAAGGCGGTCTTTACCGATGCGTCTCTTCCCGGTTGGGGGGGGACATGTCAGTCTCAGACAGTGGGCGGGACGTGGGCACGTCTCACCACATAAACCTGTTGGAGTTATTAATAATACACAAGGTTCTCAAACACTTTGTGCACATGCTTCATCACCAGGATGTCCTCGTACACACGGACAACATAACAGCCGCAGCTTACTTAAACCGCGAGGGCGGGGTTCGCTCAGCCCAGCTGTTGAAAACAGCCAGGGAGCTGCTCTGCTGGGCAAACGTTCACCTCAGATCACTGAGGACTGTTTACATCCCAGGTGTGCTAAACAGAGGTGCCGACATCATGTCGAGAGGGGGGCCTCTGGACAGAGATCGGACGTTACACCCGGACCTGGTGCCTAAAATCTGGACCAGGTTCGGGGGGGAAGTGATTTGTCTGTGACGCAAGAGAAATCACAGTGCACCCTGTTCTCCCTGAGTCCCCTCGACCCCCCCCCCCCTTTGGGGATGGACGCTTTGCTCACAATCCGTGGCCAAGGGTATTGAGTTATGCTTCCCTCCAGTTCCTCTGCTATCAACACTGCTGGAAAGAGTGTGAGAGGAGGGAGTATCAGTCGTTCTGATCGCTCCAGAGCGTGTGAACACACCATGGTTTCCGTCCTGCAGCAGCTGACAGGCTGCTCCTGGAGACCTCCTTGGAGAGACGATGCTCTACTGCAGGCAGGGGGTGCAATAAGAAGCCCTCCGGTATTAGGCCAGCATCTGTGGGCTTGGATGCTGAACGACAGCGTCTAGAAAACCTTGGTTCTCTAAAGATGTCATTGGAACCATTCAGGGCTCACATGCACAGTCTTCAATAACTGTTTATGCTTCAAAGTGGGCTGCTTTTCAGCACTGGTGCGTGGACACACATCTGGACCCATGTTCATGTCACTTGGGTCCAATTTTGTCTTTCTTACAACTATTGCTAGACAGAAATTTGGCTTTTCAGCACCATTAACGTATGCTGCAGCAATTTCATCATGTCATGAGGGGTTTAATGATAGAACCGTGTTTAATCATCCCCTAATGAAACGTTTTTTGAGGGGTGTTCGCCGTCTTAGGCCAGTTTTCACGGTCCTTGGCTCCTCTATGGGACCTGGTTACTGTGTTGAACGCACTAACTAAGGATCCTTTTGAGCCTCTAAATGAGGTTCCATTAAAGTTCCTGTCATTTAAACGGCTCTGTTGTTGGCTCTTACGTCAGCTGAAAGAGTAAGTGACCTTTCTGGACTGTCAGTTTCTCCTTCCTTCTTAAAAATACAAGGAGATGGGAGTTCTGCTGAACTTAGGCCTATTCCAGCATTCACGCCTAAGGTCATAACGTCTTCATTCAAGTCCAGGATCATCACACTGGACGGGTTTTGCCTTCCTCCTCACTCTAAACCAGAGGAGGAACAGCTTCACTTGCTTGCCCGGTTTGAGCTCTCAGATGTTATGTAGGACGCACAGCTGCAATACGTAAATCTGATAAGCTCTTGGCACATTTCAGAGAAGGCTCTCAGGGTCAACCTTTGACCCCTCGGTGGTTGTCGCATTGGTTGTGTGAGGCCATCTCCCAGGCTTACAGTTCTGCTGGGCTGCAGCCTCCCGAGGGCATTAAAGCTCATTCCACTCGAGGAATGGCGGCTTCCACTGCCTTGGTCAATGGTCTGTCGGTACAGGATATCTGCTCCGCAGCTTCCTGGTCGTCAGTAACTCCAGTTATCCGTTTTTATCTGTGAGATGTCTCCAGCTCCTCCTTGACATTTCTGTCCTCAAGGTTGCAGCGGAGTAAAAACTTTCATTATCAATGAAACTATTGATTAAATGACAGTCGTTTCTGTCTTTATTGATGGGCGACACCGTACAGCTGAGTCAGTCGAACGTGTGGTTCCTGCTTCTGACTCTGTTTTTCTACTGATGTTGTTCTTCACCATCAGTATCAGGTTGCGCACCTGCTAGTACCTTCAGTAAGGGTGGCGGTTGCCAGGTTGTTGGTTCCAGTCAGACCCAGTGAGGCATGGACCATATCCTGCTTCGCCTTTAACCCACTAGGGCGTGGCTTAAAGGGCGACAGCCTGCATGAAATATAACGTTGGTTACGTACTGTAACCCCAGATTATATGAATGCAGGCAGAGCCCTTTAAGCCCCGGGCCTCCCTGGCTCTTTGGTGAAATTTTTTTTACCTTATTGGGAGCCGATTCTCGGTCAGCAACAGATTATATAGCAGACCGAGGCGGGGCCCACGGCAGGTGGGCGTGGACTAGAAGTCTTCAGTGATTGGCGCGAAGCGCAGGGGTAAACCCACTAGGGCGTGGCTTAAAGGGCTCTGCCTGCATTCATATAATCTGGGGTTACAGTACGTAACCAACGTTTGTTGCATCCACATATGCATTTGAGCCATGCTTGAGTTCACTTCAACTGAACCAAGACCTAGGCTATTAGGGGGACCAGAGTTGGCTTTTTTGGTCCACATCAGAGTTCGATTGCACATTCACACTTCCCCAAATGAACCGGACTTTCTAGACAAATGGACTAGAGTTCGATTAAAGCGGACTGAACAGGGCTGGTGTGAAAACACCCTAAGAAAATCCGCCACCCATCCATCTATTTACTTTACCCACTGTGCAGGGTCACAGGGAGCTGGTGCCCGTCATCAGAAGTCATTGTGCATGAGACTGGGTATACTCTGGACAGGTCACCAGTCTGTCACTGGGACATAGAAACTAACGAGATGAACAAGACAATCTTTCCCGCTTTTTCTGACACCAAGTGATAATTTAGAGTTTCCAGTTAAACTGGTTTTGGTCTTAGATATTTGATCACACTAAAAAAAATACAAGAATATGTATAAATTATCTGTAAGTGCAAGCAAAATAAATCAAAATCACCAGGTCGATTCTTCAAACGTCTGCTTTAATGCTATAAAACCCGTGAGGCTCGGTTTAACATGAGAGTCAGGTGAAAAACCGAACAGTTTAATCTTTTCTGATGACAATGTGAACTTTATGCCCTCTAACAACAAAAAATCTATTTACGGTAGTCTTGAACAATTCAATATAAACTAGAGCAGAAAAGTGGCTTCTCTTCAAAACACAATTTACAGACACTCATTAAAAATAGATATAGTGTACAGTATACTGTACAGTATATATTTTTCCGTTTACCTTCATTTTTCCTTACCTATGCGAGCGATGGGGACTCCAGCCTGTAAAATCTGCACGGTGCTGTCAACCGCAGCCTGGACGGAGGGAAAAGAGCAGACAGCCGACACCATGGCCTCTGGGATGCCGTACAGACGTAATGTAGATTTTGTAATGATCCCCAGGGTGCCCTCAGAACCTACAAACAGGTTTGTCAGGTTGTAGCCGGCTGATGTTTTTCTGAAGACAGAAAACAAAAAAATTAAGGTAATTAAGTCCCACCAGGCATCGATGAAAGACAATGTCAAAGACATTTGAAGTGCCACTATTTCTGAAGATTCAAGCGGACGACAGGAGACGTTGAAAAGTAAACAAATACAGTAACCAGTTCGGACGTATGCCTGAAAGGCTGGTGCCATCTCTTTACCAGACTGGTCGTCGTAAGGTAATGAGTCTGTTGTTTACAAACGTACCTGGAGTATTAGCCAAAGTCTGATGGAAAGTGTCATCTCTGGTTATATCTCAAGATAAGACTTCAACAATTTCCCTTTCATCCTTAAACTTCCTCCTTAAACTTTCTCCTCTTATTTTGATTTCTAAAAGTAAAACTGTAAGTTTGTGCCGCAGAAATAAGTTAATATAAGACCCATTAACTTGTGTTCTGTTGTTCCTATGTTTAATCTGCTGAAAAGTTAGTTATAAGTTTTGATCGATCAATCTATGTAAATATGTTTTGATTGTAATTTGATGATGATTTGTTATTAAATGACTCTACCTCTGGTAGGTCAAACATAGTAACGTTTCCTGTCAAGTTGCATTTCATCACTGAGTCACAGATTTATTGATATTAATCTGAAAAAGTGAGAACCCGTGAATTGATGGTAAGCTTGTGTCAGATAAAATCTACTCAAATCTATCATCTAAATATAGATAAGTCAGCAAACTGATCAATTTATCTATTTTATTACACATGCATGTGTGATTTCTGATCCACACCTGGGGCGTCTGCCTTTTCCAGCTGTGTGTATAACGCTTCCATCAGACAAAACCACCTCTAGGTTCATAACGTTTTCCCTCATAGTCCCATAACGCACTGCGTTGGTACCTGAGGCACTGGTGGCAGCCATGCCACACAGAGAGGCGTCTGCTCCCGGATCTGAGATAAACAAACAAACAAGAATGTCCATAGTTCTTCTGTATTTCGTTACATATTTAACAGAATGACAACCAGCTATTGATGATAGGTAAATAAGTGGCCATGTGACCATGTGACTGACCCACAGGGAACCAGAGGCCGGTGTCTCGCAGGTAGGCATTGAGGGCTTTCCGAGTCACACCGGGCTCCACCGTCACATCGAAGTCCTCTGGGTGAAGGTCCAGGATCTGGTCCATGTTCCTTAAACTAAAGCACACACCACCCTAGGGAGTAGGGATGAAATAAACAGATGCACAACACAGCTTATTCTCATTTGACTATAATATGGCATACGTCTGATATACAGTAGTCCCTCAATTATCGTAGGGGTTGCGTTCCAGTGGCCGACGCAATAAGTGAAAATCTGCAAAGTAGGAACGTTATATTTATTTTAGTATTTATATACAGTATACAGTATGTTAAAGCTTTATAAACTCTTCCCACACTCTTTCAATCTTCTAAACTCTTACACCTACATCATTTCAACGTGGATAATTGAGCTTCAGGAAGCTGAAGGATTATTTGCGACTTTCCTGCCAGTTCTGCGGCCTTGCGTTGCAAAACTTTCCCTCTATTTTGGCAGAAAGCAGCAGCCAGAAGCACTGTTGGCTTCTGGGTAGTGTACGGTAGTTCTTTTGACTGGCGTTACAGTTTGGGCTTATTGAAAGAACACTACAAAATGGCGGCACCTGTCTGAAGTATCTTTGTTTGTTAACTTTTTACTGTGCAGTATCCCGTCCTGTCCCAATCATGTGAGTAATATTAAAGTTGACAATTGTGTGTCGTGTACAATATATTTTTTTGTCGTGTACAATTTTTTTTGTTGTGTACAATCTTATGTTGAAAAACCACAAAAGAGCGAGTCCGCAAAAGTCGAACCGCGACGTAGCGAGGGACTACTGCATATTCTACTTTCTTTCCCAAATATAAAAACACATTTTAGAGTTAACCCGTTTCTTAATAAAAATGGTTATTATAACTGATATTTCGCAGAAAGAGCCCAATCTGCACATGTTCTCTCACCTTCACAGCACCGACCCCTCCCTCCAAGCCTGTCCCCGTGCCAAACGGGATGATGGGAAGGTTGTGGTCATAGCAGACTTTGGCCAAAGCGCTGACTTCCTCCACACAGCGGGGAAACACCACCACGTCTGGGGGGCAACACCTGGACGACAGCATTACAAGAATCTCATCACTTTTCTAGCACATATTTAGAATGGTTCTTGTAAAACTCAGCTGAACTGAGTAAACAGGCAGGACCTACTGGTGTACAGACTCATCTTTGCCGTGTTGTTCTCTGACCGCTTCACCCAATGAAACACCGTCCTCTCCACATATGGACCTGAAGACCGAGAGAACTTTGTCCACAGTAGCCTTCTGTGAAAACACACAAAACATGGAGGATCGTCATGAGGAGGAGGTGGAGGATTATAAATCTGACACCATCAACTAAAACTAATGAATGCACCAAAAACAGAGCAGACGGATATTTATTTAGGGTGTACCAATATCGGTTAAGTATTTATATAAAAACATAACATGTAAAATTTAGACATTTTTATTTGAATATCAAGTTGATCAGTCCACAATTCAATATATATTTTTGTAAATTTATTCATTTCAAAGTGAAAAGAACACAAAAAATACTATTTACAACACCACATAATAAAAATAAAAAAAATCAACCAGTATATGAAATGAAAGGAAGCAGAAGAAGATAAAATCTTATTATGTCTGCCCCTTCTTTAACAAAATTAATTCAAACAATTAATTCAAACACAGTAATCCACAAAAAAAAAACACTACACAATAAGTAACTCATCATACTTTACCATACATACAATTATGATACCAACCATTTTATATGTATTTTTCCAGAAACCTTATTTATTTATCATTTTCTTAAACAAAGTAATTGATTTTGCAGCTTTAATATAATTTTCTAAACCATTCCACAGACTTATTTCATGAATTAAAGTAGACCTACTCCTTAGACTAGTTTAAGATTATAAGTACTTTTCCTTTTTACAAAAAAAACGTTTGGATATTTGAGGGTAATGTGAAGTTTTGAGCTTTGTACAATATTAAAAGAATATTATAGTCAACCAAATCATAAAATTTCAGTAGTTTCAATTTGCAAAACAAAACATTTGATGGATGTAATAATGCTTTCTAGTGATAATCCTTATAATATAAAGCAAGAACTAAATAAAATAGTGCAATTAGATTTTTTTTAAAGTGACCAAATGAGAACAGTTTATGACAGATATTCAATATTCATAATTCTTCTTGTTATTTTATTTACTATTTATAATATAATAATATTCATAATTATTACAAAACCTAGCCAACAAAACAATTAAAATGTGTAGAATGTAAAAAAATGACAAAGTCTAAAGTTTAAAACAGAGTAATTTTATTAACATTAAAATATTGTTTATGTCAAAACAAATGATTCAGTTGATTTAATCTGTCAGTATTAACACGGTATTTTGTACATTTTGTAAATGTAATGGCTTGTTTGCACCTTGCACATTGCCCAGTACATCCTTGTATAAGAGATTAATAATCTCAATGGATTTCTTTTCTGGTAAAATAAAGATTTGAATAAATAAATTTGTCTGCATGACAGTAGCTTGTATTAAAAAAATAATAATGTTACATGCATGTTTTATATTTTAAGTGTATGTGAACATGTTATCTATGACAGGTGATTGATGAGCGTTTCCTCGGATTCTGCAGCAATAGCACAACCTTTGCTGTTTAGTTTTAGTCCGCATGACCTTCTGTCACATAACTCGAGAAACAAACAGCGGCTCAGACTTTATTATTCATTCATTCATTCAGCCTTTATTTATACAGGCTTTATAATAATTTATTATTATTATTATTTTAATAACTCACCCGCGCGGTGCCTTCTGAACTAACGTTGCGACTCTGAAGGAGAGGCAGCAGCCTGGGACACAGAATCCGGCAGAGCAGCATTGTTTTTCAACGATAGAATGTCAGCTACACTTCCGGGTTGTTAAAGTCCACTACCGGTAACTTCCGCTCCATTATTTTCAAAATAAAAGATATCTAGAGCGTATCACCAGACAAGAAAGTTCATTCTCAATAGTCCAGGTATCAAATCCGCTCATTCTCAATCAGTTCATCTGGACAGTTTCTTTTTAGTAGAAACGTTTCACCCTCACTCCAGAGGGCTTCGTCAGTCAGAGTAGTCCAAAGCAAACTGAAGCTACCCCACCAAGTAAACAGTCTTTTTTCTTTTTTTTCTTTTTTAACTACACAGTGAACACCTCTGCTGAGCTGAGGCCTCCTTACTTCCTCTGCCGAGGAGGTTCTTTGTAGCTTTCATCAAAAATATTATATAAAAAAGAAATTTGTATTTGTAACCACATTAGAAAAATCAAACTTTAGTTTGTAGCAGGTCGCTCTTGTAAATGAGTCCATGAGGCTCAATGAGATTTACCTGACTAAATAAAGGTTGAATGAAACCATAGCAATTTTCTCAAGTTTTCTGTAACATGTGTGATTATGATTTCTACAAGAGAACAACCAATCAGCTTGTTCCAATACTTTTTAGTTTACCACCTTATTACTGTATTTAACTTCAAGCCACACAGTGTGGCCTTTCTCTCAAAAACACCCACACACAAACAGAGTGGTGTAGTTTATGCGGTCCAGTGCAGCGAGGACTGTCCAGACCTCTACATTGGGGAAACTAAACAACCTCTTCACAGACGAATGTCCCAACACAGGAGAGCCACCTCTTCTGGACAAAACTCAGCTGTTCACCTCCACCTCATGGACAAGGGTCACTCATTTGAGGACCAGAATGTGCACATTTTGGACAGAGAGCACAGATGGTTTGAGAGGGGTGTGAAGGAAGTGGTTAATAGAGAAAAACCTTCTCTTAACAGTGGAGGAGGTCTCTGATTCCAACTTTCAAAAACGTATGTGGCTTTAGGACTGATTCCCAGTCAGTTTTCACACTTGATGGGAACAGAGGAGCCTCATCTGTGAATAGCCTATATGCCACGGGGGGGCGTGACGTACTTCCGGCAAAATGCAACACCTACCCGCCACTTCCGGTTCCCATCCACCTCCGTTGTTGCTAGCGTTAGCTCCTAGTAGCAAACCATGACAACGACCCGAAACGGGAAGCGGCCGCGCGCTACCGGCACTACACGTGAGTACCGTTGTGTCCGCCCACCGGTGGGAACAGCTGTTCCGCGGGGGGGTTTCGGCGAACATTTATCGCGGCTATCCGTAGGGGGAACGTCGCCATAATTTTATATGGTTTTATATGTGTATAGAGTTGTTATTGGTGTGTATGCCGATGTTTTATTAATTGTATTTAGTCATTTATGTTCGTGTCTTTCCCGCTAACCGGAAGTGCGCCGTCTGTGTAATGACTGCGGAGGTGCTGGAACGGAAGCCCGTGGCATATAGGCTATTAGACCAACAAAGACCTTAAGAAACCCCTACTGTTAATGTGTGTGAGATGTGATTTGTCAATCTACATAGGTGTGTATCTTATCTCAACCATTAAAACCTGAACCCCACTCTCTGCTCTTTGAATTGAGAAAGCTCCTCGGATGAAGAGCAAAGCGTCTCCTGTTACAAATAAAGTCCAGTTGTTTCTGTATTGAACGATTTTTGACTTTACAGAAACATGCTAAAAATTATTGTTTTATGTAATGATAAGTATGTTCCACAGGGCAGCACGGTGGCTCAGTTAGTAGAGCTGTTGCCTCTTAGCGAGAAGGTCACCTGTTCAAATCCCAGCCTGAGATCTTTCTGGGTGGAGTTTGCTGTGCATGCATGTTTTATCTGGGTACTCCGGTTTCCTCCCATCAACCAAAAACATGCATGTTAGGCTGATTGGTAACTCTTGTCCCTAGGTGTGTGTGAGAGAGAGTGAATGGTTGTTTGTCTCATTTGTCTCTATGTGTCCCTGTGATGGACTGGAGACCTGTCCATTGTGTCCGCCGCATCTCGTACAGAGACTGCTGGACATGGGTGTGACCCCGTGACCCTAAAGGGAAGAAGTGGGTAAAGATAATGGATGAATGGAAGCATATTACACTTTATATTGTTTTTTCTTTTTCTTTTGTCTACTATTATTATTTTATTATTACTGTACAGTACTGTATTATCATCTACAAATATGTGCTTTTATATTGACGCTCATTCAAAGTGTTTCCGGTCTGGCCTGTCTGGGACCAAAAACGCATTTCCGCCAATAGATGGCGCTGTGGGCCAACAACGTCGGAACGGCGGTGTCAAAGTTTACACAGGAACGGAGATTTTACAGGTAGCCCTAAAACGTTCTCCTTTCATTACAAAGTGAGGTAAGAAATTGGTAATTCGTTATTTTCTTCAGCTATGAACATTAATGATGGCGTCGTCACGGGTTGTTTCTGTTGTCATCGCTTTAAACACAGCTCTGGTGGTGAGCTGTTTTTGGTATAACAGAATCGAAATGCAAAAATCACGAACTCGCTGTCGTTTCTAAAGCACATTTCGTCTTCCTTTATGTCTTCGCGGACAGCACGTCATAATTTTTTAAGCTAATATCTTGTTCCCTATTTCTAAAAATGTCTTGTTCATTTGGATCAAGTTTGTGGGGCTTTCTTCTCTTCTGTCTCTGCCTGTATTTTTAAATACTTAAATTAGTTTCTTAATGCTGGTCGAAATGGCACATCATTAATGATTAAACACATGCTTCAAATACAGTTGATATATAAAGTATATCCTGTTCTTGGAGGTAATGTTTCCTGTTGATTTTCCACCTGTGGAGGACACTGAGCTGTCTGCAGCTGAACTTTACCTGACGTCCTTGAATGCAACACCATTCACTAACTTGTGGTTTGAGTCGTCCCAAACCTCAAAGGTAAAATGTGTCTAATGACTTTTATAGTTTTTAACTAAGAATTTTTTTGTACAATTAATTGGTTTCTTGTTTCCAAATGTGAAAACATGGCATGCTTTATCCTTCTAAAAAAAACAAAGATCCATACATTTCTCTCATGAAACAGGGGAAATTATCAAATTTAGATATAAAAATAACGAATTATTTGTATTTCTGCACAGAGCCAGATAAATTATTGGTTTGAGAACCAAAAAAGTTACTACTGTATATAATTTTAATTGTTCACTGATTAATCTGTTTGGGATTACAATAAAACTGTATTCTATATAGAAATAGTGAAGCTCTCAAAACGCACTGTTTTGTTAATTTAATTTTGCCTGATTGTAGCTGTGATTTTTAGATAACTAAAGTAAGATACACAAACAAAGGAAACTACTGTATTTAGTATTCTGAGTTTGATTGCCTGTCCTGATTCTTTCTGCAACAGTGGAACTTTTACATAATTCCCATATAGAAAAAAGTTTTAATCTTCCTTTCTGCACAGATTGCCATAACAACAGCCAATATAAGGCCGTTGCAGCTGTTCGAAGATGACCATCCTGCCCGTGTGCTTCTGGCACTTCATCCTCCAGAAGATCCATCACAAGGTTTTGAGGTACACTTCTCTCGATGGACACCCCATTCCAGAAAACGGCTAACGCCCGCTGCTCTGTGTTCATCTTCCAGTCGTGGCTTTGTACCTGCGTGACAAATGGTGGCGTTTGGATGATGTGTTGCGGACATCCAGTAAATCCAGGAGTGGCTTGATGTCGGTCAGTGTGCAAATTGCTTTTTCATATGAAAATGTCACAACCATTTAGTAGTCAAATTTAGATAAGTTTTGTGACTTTGTTTGGTTAAAAAACGTGTTTATACCGAAAAAAGAGCTTAGAGTAATTTTTTACCCAGTAAAGGTTCAAAATATTAGGTCAAATTAGCATGAAAAGTTTCAACCATGCAATTATTGCCTTAAGAGCAGAGATGGGCAACATACTTTCCAAAGGGCCACATCAAGAGGTTTAAAACAATGAAAGGGCTGCATAAAGAATTGGAAAATTACTTTTCTTTATGACAGATGATCTAGAAGACCTTTTTTAGGCTTTGTCTTACTATCATAGTTAGCATGCTTTAAGTCAAAGTCAACTTTATTGTCAAAACTGCAATATGTACAGGACATACACAGGATTGAAATTGCATTTCTCTCTGTCCCTCGGTGCAACAGTAAACATTTAAACACTAAAACACTAAAACATTTAATAAACATAAGCATAAAATGAAATAATAAAAGTGTAATACTGTCCTGAGTTTTTGCATAGTAGTTTTTGCATAGTAGTAGTATGAAAGTATGAAAAGTTACACCAACACTAAAACACTAAACATTTAATAAACATAAGCATAAAATGAAATAACAAAAGTGTAATACTGTCCTGAGTTTTTTGCATAGTAGTATAAAAGTGTAAAAAGTATATCTATAAAATAAAATGAAAGTTCTGGCATTGACATTTGTAATAGAGTGACAAAGCAGCATATGAAGTTTATGTACACAGTATATGTATGAGGTAGTTGATATTGGTATAGAGGTAAAGTGGCATATGCAATAAGGCTAGTAAAAAATATATATCAGCAGTAGTGTAGATATAAAAAGTAGTGTAAATGTAAACAGTAGTAATAAATGTAAACAGTGAATGTAAACAGTAGTATGACTATAGGCAGTAATGTAATACAAACATTAGTGCAAATATAAGAAGTAGTGCAAACTGAATGAGCACATGACCGTGAGTTGAGTGAATAACCCGTTTTGATGACACAGAGTCCAGTGTTAAAATCTTTGTGTTGTGTGGTAATGTGTGAAAGTTTTTTGTGATTAAGGCAGTACAAGTGGGAGGGGGGGCAGAGCAGGCAGAGAGTTTAGCATCCTGACTGCCTGATGAACAGAGCTGTCATTTAGTCTGCTGGTTCGAGCCTGGAGACTCCTCAGTCTCCTCCCTGATGGCAGCAGTCTAAAGCAGCTGTGTAGTGGGTGTGTGGGATCGCCTGCCATGCAGAGGGCTTTCCGAGTGAGGCGGTTGCTGTGTAAGTCCTGTAGTGAGGGCAAGGAGGTGCCGACGATCTTCTCAGCTTTTGTTTAAAACACATCCAATATATCCTTTAGGAACATAAGACAGTGTTCTGTAAAATGGCTCTTGTGAAAATATATTATACACATTAGCTTAACATGTTATACATGTTAACTGAAATATGCAAAACAAAGTTATATATTTGTATTTCTGTTTTTAAGGTTCAGTCTAGTTGTAGAAACAATTTAAAGCATGTTTTAAAGAAGTTTTGCGCAGGATGTTTAATTTACTTAAGTCTCGTTAATAAATTGTTGTTTTTTAATCAATCTTAAAAATAAATAAAAAAGATTGTTTATTATTTAACTAAGGATATTGGGGGCCTGATGGAAATTGCCCAAGGGCCACTTTTGGCCCTCGGGCCTTAAATTGCCCTCGTCTGCTTTAGAACATCCATAGCCGCATAATTTTTATGATCTAATATCTAAATGCGCCTTCAGGGTTACTTACGCCTCTGGTTATGAAGTGCTGAGATAATCTGTAAACTGTCAGATTACACTGACAATCAGAAGCTTCCATTGTGCTGTGACCAGCGAGCCATGCGGCCGCATCTTGAATGGCCAGTTTTCTAAATCCTTTTTTGTGTTCACAGCTTACAAAACTGATTTCTTGGTCGTGCATGTTAACTTGTTGTCCACCTCTGCCCATGAATACTCACCTCCTCTCTCTTTGTACCCACCTTGCCATGCAGCTGACCCCAGGGTTGTGATTTAATCTACGGGATTACACTTTTAAAATGAAGACACCAGATTTGGACACATTTTTAATGATCATCAATGTGGATTTAGACTTGGACTCGTTTTCGGTCAAAGAGCTTGTCACATCTTGTAGGAGAGTCCTTTAAGGAGCTGCCCTGGCTGTCTCATTCTGTTTGTGTTTTGTGGATTGGTGTGGATTTTTATTTTTGAGATTAAAACACACAAGAAGTAAAACCCCAAACTGTCCCGTCAACAGGTGCAGTCGATGATAGAGAGGGTGATTGTGTTCCTGCTGAGTCAAGTTGTGGAGAGGCCTCCTTCACAAGGGGAGGTGTCGTTCTCCCTGCACCCCCGCACGGAGAGCTGCAAAGTGCTGTGGACGGACAACCAGGCAGTGGGCTTCTACACCATCAAACACAAAGGTGAGGTGGAGGGAGGGAGATAAAACCACTTGATGTGACACACACACAAACATAATCTGACAGAAGTTCAACATTTGAAAGGATTCTGCCAGAGAAGTTGTGCAGCGCAGAAAAACAGGATTTTTTTCAACACAATAAATTTTGTTTGTATTTTGCATTATTAGAATCAAAACTTCAAGTCTCAGTAGCTGTAAATCACATAAGTTTTCATTAATTTATTGTTCAACCATACAAATATCAGTAATTCAAGTTTTTTGCAGTAGCTTTAAGCACCACAAAGCTTCAGACACACTGCGGTTCATTCAGGGGATATTTAGCAGCTTTACAGTATGACAGCACTCAGGGTCAGGCAGATCCATTTACATAAACTCTGTTGTGTGTTTTGACAAAGACCAGACTGAGGGCTGTGGAGTTTTAGTTTCTATTTCCTGTTCTTATACAAGCAAAGCCTGCAAGTGTTGGACTCAAAATTGCATTTCAGTGAGATAGTCTGCTGAGATCTGCATGGTACCGGTATAAAAGTCTTTTTTTACACCTCCAACCTCCAGTGTCAGTCTAAAGTCCAGGAACTAGTAAAATGAAAGTCTTCCAGTGTGTTTATTAATGATTAGAGCTGTCAGACTTGAGTTTGGTTAGATGGTTAACCACTCAAACTTTTTTTTAACCACAAATCCTGATTTTGAAGCCATTACTTTTACATGGCGGCCATTTGATCTGCACATTCAATCTGGCAGCTTCTAGTACACTGAAAGCAGTGGTGGGCACAGCTAACCCAAAATTTAGGTTTGCAAATGCTAAACCATTAAACGGGTTAAAAATATTTGCGGAAGCTAATGCTAAAGCGCTAATCCAACAAAGTAAATCAGGCCCTTTGTGTGGTTTATTTTTGTTGAAACGTTTCGTCTTTCATCCAAAAGACTTCATCAGTCCGAAGAGCTGCAACAAACGCGGTCTTATAAATAGCACCTCCTCATAGTGGGTCAACCACTATGAGACCATGACTGCCTCAAATGAGTTGGCGGGGGAGAGGGCGGACTACAGAAACCACCTGAGTCCCATCAAACTGGTTGACCCACTATGGGAAGGTGCTGTTTTTAAGACTGTTTGTTGCAGCACCTTGGACTGATGAAGTCTTGTGAATGAAAGATGAAGAAAAAAAAAAAATTGTCAAGGGGTCTTGTTAGTTTTCTATTGAGCATGAATCAGGCTAAAACTCTTAACTTTTGTCACACACTGCTGTCACTGACTATGTAAGACTGTCTGCAATGGGACAAAGTTGTAAGTGAACACAACGCTAAATGGTTCATAAATCACATGTAAAGCGTTCATGTCCCGTTCAGAGGTGAGCTTTCAGAAGTTAAGGCCTTGTTATACTCGGCAAGACGCGCTGGCGCACGTCTTTTACCCCCCGTTGAGTGAGCAAACATTGCGCAACTTTTGGCCGCACTCCGCTGTGATCCCCCGGTGACAGCGCGTCGTGTACATAGCCCCCAAGCAGAACTCCGAGAAGCCGACGATGCGGCTCGCAGCGTGTGATTGGTTCAAAGTTTGTGGGCGTTTTTTGTTTTTGCTTTGACAGACACATGGATAGTTTTGAAGAGAACTTGTCTGTGTGTGCGCGCGCACGCAAACCGTGCGCCTCAGCAAACTTTGCGCATTGCACCCAACACACACACACACACACCAATACATATATGTATATATAAATATATATATATATATATTTACGCGCGCGCACAAAAGCATGCGCGCCTGCATGCACCCTTTAAAAGAAAGCAAACTCCGCTTCTATACAACAAGCCGTGGTGGTCTAGTGGTTAATACGTTGCGCTGCAACACCAAAGGACGTGAGTTCGAATCATAGTTGAGTTTTTTTTTTTTTATGATTTGGTTGACTATAATATTCTTTTATTATTGTTCAAAGCTCAGAATTTATGGTTTTGTGTGAGAAATCATTTAATATCTTATATTTTTTTTATATATGTGATTGCTATTTGAATTGATTGTTAATTTTGTTTGAAGAAGGGGCAGAAATAATGAGATTTTTTTCTTCTTCTGCCTCCTTTCATTTCATGTATTGTTTTGTTTTATAATGTGGTTTTGTAAATAATTTTCTTGTGTTTTTACAATTTGAAATGAATAAATTCAATAATAAAAAAAAGGTTGGAAGAGGGAGGGAAGAGGGAGGGATTTATTATAATTTATCCCCCACGTCTTGCCAAGTATAAACACTCAATGCGGTCGGTGACACACGCAATTGCGTCATCGCTGGGTTCACTCAACGGGGGGTAAAAGACGTGAGACACTAGTATAAACCTAGCTTTAATCTTGTCTAGGCCTGTCACGATAAACAATAAATCAATTAATCGCATGATAAATTAAAATTATCTACCTCATTTTCATTTATCGGCTTTATCTTTTTTTTCCCCATGTCTCTCTCTTTCTACTGAAGACACTGGATGACAAAAGGCTCGACTCTGGCGCTCTTCACTGACTTCTTCCTTTCTCTTTACGCTTTAAAATCTGTTTTAACTGTCCCAAATCGTGTTTTTGGATCATTAAAAACAGCTAAGCTGAGAAGCTAAGCTATGAGCTAAGTTAACAGGCTGACCGCCGGGAAAAAAAGTCTTGTTGAAGCTCCAAAATTCACAGTTGAAACACGTGCCTTCGTCTAAAAAGTTGTTTTTCTCTGCAAAAAGAACCTGAGAACTTGTTTACTGGTTTTTTTTTAATTAGAAGCTTTGTGTGAAAAATGCTATGCTAAAGAGCTCAAACCACACTGAGCATCTCCATTTTGAGAACCAAAAAACAGGAAAGAGAGACCGCTCATGACACGTCAAGGGGCCTCCCTCCCATTTTTCTTAAAAAGAGACATGCTGCTTGCTCCCTCACTATCCATCCTTCGGTTCAAACAGTCTTATACTGCCATCTGATGGTCAAATACTGTAAGTTACTACACTCAAAAAAATAATTTATTCGTAAATTTTACAATAATTACTAATTATTGTCAAATTTCAAAGAATATTATCGTTTATCACAATAATTTCTGAGACAATTAATCGCCCAGCAAAATTTGTTATCTTGACAAATTATCTGAGTGTTTACGATGTTTCTGAGTGTTTACGATGTTTCTGAGTGTTTACAATGTTTCTGAGTGTTCACAACGTTTCTGAATGCTTACGATATTTCTGAATGCTTACGATGTTTCTAAGTGTGGAAATGGGTTGTTCTTGTTAATGTCCGATTCAGGTTTGGTTTGGCATTCATGGTGAAGTCTCTGTCATTGGCTGTAAACAGACACCATGAGTCAGAGGTTGTTCCCAGTATGTACAAAGGGGAAAGAACTGTAAAGGCGGTGACGTCACATCGTTTTGGGTGTCACTATTCTTCGCTATGCTTTTTAGGAGGTTGAGAGAGATCTTCAGAAAGCTTTAACAGATTTAAAGTTATTGTAACTCAATTTAGTAGATTAATTGGTCCCCTAATGGTTTCCAAAGTTAGCAGGAATGCTAATCTGTTAAACAAAATGTTAGTTCCATTATTAGCTGTTAGCAGATTAGCCGAACTGTGCCCACCATTTACTAGAAGTAATATTTCACTATAGGAAACAACTCTAACTAGTTTGCAAACAGCTAAGAATGTCTCAGACTGTTTGTGGATGTTCTTATGAGTCTCAGAGTGTTTCAGTTCTGTTGCTTGAAATTTGAACATGTTAAAAAAAATTGTGTCTCAAACTCATTTCTAGAGTGGAATAGGTTCATTCTGACACCTGCAAGCTCTTCTTCAGAGCTCTTTTCTGACAGAATAATAATAATAATAATAATAATAATTCTTTATTCATTTCATAACCTAAAAACAAATTAATTATATATTTACAACAATTATATTTACAACAACAACAAAAAGAAAAGAAAACCAATACAATGAAATGAAAGGTAGCAGAGAGAAGAAAATAATTCTTATATCTGCCCCTTTTTTCTCATAAATAAAATTCAAACAATAACATTCTTCAGTTAATACAATAAAACAAAAAATGAAATCCTTCTAGAACAACAATTCATATGAGAACACATTATACAGTTTCATATTTTTTTAGCAATCCAAACTTTATCAATTTCTTAAACATGTGCATTGACTTGGCACTTTTAATATCTTTTTCCAGATTATTCCACAATCTCACTCCTTGTATCGAGGTACATCGTTCTTTCAAACTGGTTCTAAATTTAGTTGTTATGAACATCTCCGTCCCCTTAAGATTATAGCAGCTTTCTCTCTTTGTAAAAATTCTCTGGATGTTCAAAGGTAATGCATTTTGGTGAGCCTTATACATAACTAATACAATTTTATAATCAATCAAGTCGTGAAATTTCAATAATTTCAGTTGACAAAATAATACATTAGATGGATGATGGCTATGTTTTTGAGTGATAACTCTTATTGCTCTTTTCTGCAAAACAAAAACAGGATTAGTAGTTGTCTTACAGAATACAGATCCAGGTCTAAAAACCACACTGATAATAAATAATAATTATTGGAAAACTGGTTCAAATTTGCCCATCTTCATTTTCAAAGTGTACTCAAGAAGATTATATCATAACTGTGAGGGCAGCTGTTGGTGGAGGTGGGAGGTTAAACAAATAGCATGACGTAGAATACAGTTTTGCAAGTTGTGCACACAAAAAGCAACCTTTTTCTTTTTTCCCTCCAACATTGGTCAATCCATAGCTCGTTGCTCACTTAGTCACAAACACTCATAAATTGAAAATGTGCAGATCTTCTCACAATTTTGAGTCAAGTTTGCGTCCAGCTGGCATCCAACAGTCGCAGCGCCATGAAATACGATTTTCACTGTAAATAATAAATCCTGCTAAAATTAAAACCAGACTGTTTTAATCAAAATTCTTGTTTCATAAAAATTGTATTCATAATAAAGCATATAAGACTGTGTTTATTTATGCACCAGAAGTAACCTGATTGAATCCAGAAACGTTTATAAAACCGTGATTATTGTTCAAATATTTGTTGAGTAATGAGGTTGCTTTAAAATTTGTTGTTTATTTTCCTGACGTGAAACATCAGAGACAGGAATTAGACCAGCGTGGTCAGCTAAACTTTGTTTTAATGAAAGCTGTGACCCCCTCCTGTGCTGCTTCAGGCAGCCTGTGTGACACCTGGAGCAGCTGCTGCTACCTGCTGCCCGTCCTGGACACGGTGCTGGTGAGGAGGAGCTGCAGGAGGAGAGGCTTCGGCCTGCAGATCCTGCAGGATTTCTGCTCCGCGTTCTCCTCTGAGGAGTTTCTCGGAGTCAGCTCTCCATTATCATCCAGCATGGCAGCAGGTCAGCTGAAGTCTTCCTGTTTATCTGCTTGTTTACGTCATCTCTTCATTCCTCTCAGTCTTTTCGCTTCCCTTTTGATGCTTTGAGCTTTTATACAGTTTTTTCAGCGCTTGGCGATCACTCTGCAGTTTCTCTAATTGAACGAATATCAATGAAGCATTCATTTTGTTGTGATCCATTTTTCTTCGGTATGTTTTTTGATGCAGTTCTCGTCCTGCAGTTTTCAAGCTACAGTATTTCAACAGATCATGTGTCAAAACGTTCAGCTCTTCCAGGACAATCTTGCTATGACTTTGTGGATTGGTGCAACTTTAGCTTTTTTAAATATTTAGCTTTTTCTGCCCTTTTTTTTTCTCAGAAAATTAATTGAGCTCATTTTACATCCTTCCAAACTACGTATATCTGTTTACAACCTTTTACTGCTCCTTTCACATTTTATTCAGCTTCTTTCAGCTTCATTGTGCAAATTTTAACGTTTTCTCAGCTACTTTCAGCTGTTTTTGACTCCTTTCAGCTTCATTTAGCTAACTACAACATTTTTGTGCTTCTTCTAACTTATTTCTGCTAATTTCTACTGTTTTCATATTTTTCTACTATTTCAGCTACTTTTGTTGTTTTATGCAAATTTTAACCCTTTCAGCTAATTCAACGTTTTTGCACTCATGTCAATTTTTTCAGCCTAATTCAGCAAAA
The DNA here is from genome assembly GCA_038048925.1 of Garcialebias charrua. NCBI lineage: Eukaryota > Metazoa > Chordata > Actinopteri > Cyprinodontiformes > Rivulidae > Garcialebias > Garcialebias charrua. The sequence continues at coordinate 32,477 of JBBPBX010004258.1, read as the reverse complement.
ATGTGCTCTCTCAACTTTCTTCTTAAGCTTCTTTCCACCATTTTAGCTACTTTTCTGCAGATTTTTGCTCGTTTCAGCTTTATGTCAGATAATTTCCACTTTTTTGTGCTCATTTCTGTTTCCTTCAGCCTACCGGTAATTGTGCAAACGTGTTCTTTCTGCTTTCTTCTGCTAATCTAAGCATGTTTAAACTTTTCAGCTACATTTTTTAGCATCTCTTAGCTTATTTAAGCTGTTTTCAGATAAATTCAAGTTTTTCATTGTAATTTCTGCTACTTTCAGACGATAATTAACTTCTTTACGCTAATTTCAGCTTGCTATGCCCGTTTCAGCTTATTTCTGCAATTTTCATCCTTTTCTACTATTTCAGCTACTATTTAGCTGTTTTATGTTAATTTGAGCTTTTTCAGCTAATTCCACATTTTGAGCTCATTTCATCTCCGTCTGCATCCTTCTGGTTGTTTAAGCTTTTTTCCTGCCTTTTCAGCTACATTTTAGCATATTATTATTATAAATTATTATTTATTATTATAACTCTCTCTGGCTCTGACTCTCTAAACAAATAGCACATAATGTGTAGATGTTCATGAAGAATGAGGATGCCCTCAAACCTGTGTGCAGAAAGTAACAGGAAACACTGGATGGAATTGGCTGTTCTTGCAGCTTTTTGTTTCTGCAACCGAACTGACAGTGCAGAATTAAAACTGGTTGTTGGGGGATAAATACAGTAAAAGATATGCAACAAGTCTGAATGGAGACGTTTTGTGTGAATGTTCAGTGATCAGGAGGTTCCTGCAGCAGCATGGCCAGCATCGGGAGCGTCTGTACGAGGTGGAGGCTCCGGGAGGCTGGGCCCAGCGCCGGAACATCTGGCTCAACATCCATCTGGGTCGCTACTCATCCAAGCAGCAGGTGAGAAGTTGTTTTATGTAAGATTACCGTACAGAAGGTTCTCAGCAGTCCTCTTTTGAACTTAACGTATTAATTACATGTAACAGTCAGTTTAATCAATCCTGGAAAGTGATATCGCACAACGTCATGACTGTCAGCTACACCAGATTTTAGCAAAATATCTGTTAAGTTGACAAGAGTTGAAGCCATTTTTGTGTTTTCTAAGGTTATTTAGCTAAGGCAGCCATCTTGAATCGTTTGACTTCAAGTTAATCAGTTATATGTTCATCCAATGATGACTCTCTGAGTTTCATTTAAATATGTCCTGTGCTATCAGACTGGATTAATTACAACTAGTTAATGGCTAAATTTTAAAATAGACGTTGTACAATCTATTAGCAGACATAAAAAATGTCCGGGATCAGTCTCGGCTACTACCACACAAAATTTCAGGTCAATAACGGTATAATTGACTGAATTATAGCCGTTTTTGTGTTTTCTACAGTGAGTTGGTTGTGGCAGCCATCTTGAATTGAGTTGTAGAGAAACTTCTAATGAATAATTCCTGAAGGTTTCATTAAAATTCATTCCAGTGGTTCATGAGATATTTTAACAACAGAGTTGCAAAATTTGATCCTCACCTCAGAAATTTCAACAATTCGGATAATCAAAGGTTGTAGAACGTTCTAGAAATTGAACACTTCAGAACATTCCTGATGATGATAATGATGAATGAGGAGCAGTAAGGCTGCAGGAAAACCGTTTGCTCAGAGCTGATTCTAAATTGTAGGCTGAGTTATAAAGATGTACTGACACTAAAATGTAATTAAATGACTGCAGTGCTTTTTAGGCTGTTTGTCTCCATGCAGGAATGTGGGGAGGACCTGACTCCTTTCAGCGTCCGCAACATGAACAGTCCCCTGGTAACAGCCTCTGCTGAACGCTCTCCGAGCAGCGAGATCTCCGAGACGGGATGTCTTTCTGCGGCTTACGCGAAAGAGCTGGATTTGAATTCTCCCAACAGGCCTCGAATCGAGGCTCGAACACTGAAATCCAAGATTGTTTCATCAAGAAAGCACAGCAGAGGGAATTCAGAGGGAACACAGAAACTGTCCAAGAGAGCCAGAAGAACAAACGTCAACTTGTAATAAAAACATAAACTGTTGATGTTGAGCCCTTGATGGACTGTTCACACACACATGTGATTTGTATAGATGGAACTTATTGGAAACTTTACTTTGTGTAAAAAAATAAAAAAATAAAAGGTTGTAAGCTCAATCATCCAGGTAGATAACAATAAAAAAGTTTAAATCATTTAAATTAAATGGTGTCATCTGGACCAGTTTCTTTAAGTGAGAAATGTTTCATTCCCCATCCATGGGAATTCCTCAGTCTACGACCTGCCAACCAGATCTGTCCCATAGGTAGCCTTCACTGCTGTGTTTCAACCTCATATCCAAAAAGTTGGAATGCTTTGTATAATGTAAATATACATTATATATGATCAGTGATCAGCTGCTTCTGGAGGTGCCGAGGTCCAAACGGAGGCTCAGAGGAGACAGAGCTTTTTCTGTTGCTGCTCCAAAACTGTGGAACGATCTCCCTCTTCCCGTCAGACAAGCTCCTTCACTGTCCAGTTTTAAAACTCTTTTAAAAACACATTTTTACTCACTGGCTTTTAGCACAGACTGATTTTGTTCTGCACTGTTTTATTGTTTTTATTGATCTTAATGTTTTAACAACTGTTTTATTTTTATGTGTTTAAATGTTCTTGATTTTATGTACAGCACTTTGTTGCAGCTGTGGTTGTTTTAAAGGGCTCTATAAATAAAGTATTATTATTATTATTATTATTATTATTATTATTATTATTATTATTATTATTATTATTATTATTATTATTATTTACAAAGCCATAAACCTAAACCCTGATGCATGCTCAATAATTCAGGTAGAAAAATCTAAAAAAGCTAAGTCTGGTCCTCTGGACATTCAAAAAAACAAAACAAAGCAAAACGTTTCGTCTTTCGTCCGATAGACCCTCAGTCTGAGGTGCTGGGTTCAGCTTAAGCCCCCAGTATAGCTCTGCGTGAGTCCGAGCGCCGCGGCACGCCGTGTGAGCGCCGCGGCAAAAGCCTTTGATCGCGAGCGTGAACGCGCCAAGCCCAAATTTTACGACCGCCTACGCGCGCGCGTTGATAAACTGCCTCGCGTGTCAGCAAATGACCAATCAGCGACCTCAATTTGTCCTGTAGGTAAACGCGCCGCCCGGCTGCAGCTGCTGGAGCCTGCACTCCAGAGAGCTGCGCTTGCACAGAGCTATAATATGAACTGCCGGCGCGCAGCACACGCGAGTCCAGCGGCGCTGGACACAACGCACAGCTATACTGGAGGCTTTAGTCTTATAAATAGCACCCTCTCACAGTGTTACACAACCAGTTGGCTGATGACGGCCGAACCCAGCTGCTCACATGATCAAGGAGGACCATCAGCCTAACGATGGATCGTTAGCACCCTGATGGTTGTTTGCTATTCACAGAGGGCTGAGTGATACCAGCAATCACAGCATTGTAGGAGGGGGACAGTTGAACCCGGAGGCCTCCACCCCTGTTTAATGATGGGCGGTTTCTTTTCACAAAGATGGCCTCCTTTACTCCTCTCTCAAACCATCGTTCCTCTCTATCAAGGATGTGAACATCTTCATCCCTGAAAGAGTGACCGCTGGCCTGGAGATGAGTGTAGACTGCAGAGTCCTGACCTGATGATGTTGATCTTCTGTGCTGGGCCATCCTTTTGGCCAGTGGCTGTTTAGTTTCCCCGATATAAGACTGATCACAGCCCTCCTGACACTGAACAGCATACACAATATTACTCTGTTTTCACCTAGTACAAAGCGAAGTGAAGGACAAGGGTCTGGTTTTAACCAGGCTAACATTTAGCTAGACTTTCGCAAATTTTAGTTAGTTTTAGGATTTTGCTACTGGCTTCTAGCCATTTGCTACTTTAACTTTGTCACTACCAAAAATGGCTACTATTAGCTTTTTGCAATATTTATCTACCTTTTAGCTATTTTAGCTAGCATTTATCCCCTTTTAGCTTTTAGTTTTAGCAAGTGTTCTGCTTCTTATAAAACTCAGTTTCAGCTTTTTCTGCAAATTCAATTTGCTATCCACAACCTTGCCCCTCCTTATCTATCTGACCTCCTACAAATCTCCATCCCATCACGCTCTCTCAGGTCCTCCTCTTCACTACAACTCCATGTACCCTCTGCCCGCCTCTCCACCATGGGGAGCAGGGCCTTCACCTGCTCTGCCCCTCACCTCTGGAACGCTCTACCGCCCGACCTTCGAAACACCACCTCCCTTTCTCTGTTCAAGACTGCCCTGAAAACACATCTCTTTAGACTAGCTTATCATTAACTTTACTAAATGTATTTTTATCTTCCATTTTATATCCTTTATGTATTTTATATTTCAATTTGTCGCTGATAATGTTTGCTCTGTATTCACTGTGTTGGTTTGTTAAGTGTCCTTGGGTGTCATGAAAGGCGCTTTTAAATAAAATGATTATTATTATTATTATTATTATTATTATTATTATTATTATTATAACAGAGCTTTTACTCCCGTATATTGTTTACAATTTTTTTTTTAATGTTTATATTAATTTTGTTTAAATGCTGTTGTTTACTCAAGGAAAGCAAAACGTTTTTATGTCTCCGTTCAGGCCGCCGGTGTTACACCATATTCTGTGACCTATCATATATTGTGACCATAGGGGGCGGTGTAGCATTTTTTACCGTACCTTGACAACACCGCCCCCCATGCTCACAATATGATAGGTCACACAATGTGGTATAACACCGGCACCAAGAGGCGTAACAAACGAGCACACCTCTTCATACGCAGCTTCATGTAGGAACAGGAAGTTTGGAAACAGGAAAAATCTGAGGGGAAGACATTTCTGTTTTTATTTACTTAAATATGAGCAGAATTTATCACAACGAGTCTTTACAAAACAAACCGGTACACAATGAGAGATTTGACCGTGTGTGGTCTTCCTCCTCATATGAAAGGTAATTAAACTTGAGCGTCAGACAGCGCCAAACCTCAATAGAAAATTATATGTTTTCTGTTTTTCCTCATAATATAAAATAAACCTTCATTTACATTTGACAAAGGTTAATTTTAAAGGAAAAAAGTTAATACGGCTATATTCGGCAACGTTTTGGTGGACATGTTGTGGCGTTATCTCACCAATAACAAAATGAATGTAAACAAACGTTTGTTTTTTGAGGATTTTTAAAACTAACAATAAGCTAGGCAACATTAAATCAACATTTTCGTGTAGCTCACAAGGTTTTCTGAAATAATGGATATTTATAATCCTCACAAATTATGAAATACATTAGACACTGATTGTGCACATACATGTATTCAAACTAAATGTGATGTTTTAAATATCTCCTTAGTGGTCCTGGGCTACTTCTAGAAGGAAAGCTGCTGGATGTTTCCAGACATTCAATTAGTGATGTCAAAGGTCAAAAGGTAACTACTACTACCACTATTATTTATAACCATGGCGATGACAAAGTTGAGACATTGTGTAAATACTGTACTGCAAAACATGTTTTAATAATTTTATTCACAATCAGATTAGTCAACATAAATGTGAATTCAACCTGAAGAGACTCACAAAACGAGAGAGAGAATACAATTAAAATGTTTTAATGATTAAGGTTTCTTTGGCGCTCTGGCCCCGGCGGAGGGCATGCATGCCGGACTGCTGAGAGCTTGAATGTCGGCATAGGGAGATAGATTATGGATATCTACCCCCCCTCCCCCCTCCCGGGACCCAAACCCGGTGGTGGAGACGGGACCGCAGACGTCCAATCCATCCCACCGGTACGTGAATGCCGGCCAGCCAGCGGCCGACGGCACCGGTCAACCCTGAGACGAACACCAGCGCAGAACCTCCATCCTGAGCAAGCACGAAGCGACAGTGGGAAGGAAAAACTCCCTCGAGAGGAAGAAACCTCCAGCAGAACCAGGCTCAGGACAAGCGGCCATCTGCCATGACCGGCTGGGTCGCAGGGAACAGGAAGCAGGAACGCACACAGCAGCAGGACCAAGACGAAGGCGAGCAGGACAACCCCAGGCGGCGGAGGCGGGACGAAGAACAGGGGAGAACCGAGGAACCAGAAACCCCGGGAGGAGACGGGGAGGTGGAGGGAGGCGACTAGACTGGCAACGGGCAAACAGGAAGAGCTGAGGAAAGGGCGCCTTATATCCAGGTGGACAGTTGATGAGTGATTCGATGCAGCTGTGAGTCCTGCCATTGTTGAATTTGCGTCTTCGACTTCTTAACAAATGTATTGTTTAATTTTTAAGAAAAAAAAAGGTTATTTTGGAATTTATGGCAGCAACACATCTAAAAAAAATGTAGGATAAGGCAACAAAGGGTTGTAAGTGGTTAGAATAAGAAACAGCCGAAGGAGCATTTTTCAACTACTGTAATTAGGTTGAATGACAACTAGTCAGCAAGAGGACTTAACAAATGTCTTCTTGATACATGTTTAATAACCCAAGTAGATAAGTTAGGTCCTCTCAATGGATTCTTCATTGTTGAAACGTTTCGTTTTTTTTATCCAGAAGATGAAGTTTGCTATAATAAATGCTGTTTAAAGCTCGATCACGCAAATCCGACAAAGTTAAGTCAGGTCTGGATGGTTTCTTCTTTTCTTGTTGTTGAAATGTTTCATCCTTCATCCAAAGGACTTCATCAGTTTGAGGAGCCACAACAAGCTCAGTCCCACAAGCAACACACTTGCATAGTGGGCCAACCAGTTTGATGGTGATAAGATGGTTTCTGGGGCCCACCCTCTCCCCTGTCGACGACTCTGCGGCAGCCATGGCCAAAGTGGTTCAAGATGTCAAAGTTCATACACAATAATCTAGTTAAAAATCCAACCAAGTTAAGTCAGGTCATCTGAATGGTTTCTTCTTTTTTTTGTTGTTAAGACATTTCGCCCTTCATCCAAAGGACTTCATCAGTCTGAGGAGTCACAAGGGGGAGAGGGTGGGCCCCAGAAACCATCTCAACCCCCGCCCCCCCAAAAAAAAAAAACTATAAAAGGTTGAAATTCACTGCTAAAACAAGAAGTTTTGGAAATATCAGTGCAAAGCAAACACATCGAAGTATTAAAACAAAAAAGGATCAAATTAACTCTAGCTACTCTTGGCCGTCCTGCCTCCTTTACCTGTCAGGTTCGTTTCTATGTGCTTTACGTCAAACCCAGTCGCATCCACCAGAGGAGGTTTGAAGCCAGTGGGAAGGAGGTCGAGCCAAACTTTAGTGACACCAAAAAGGTCAACACTGGTTTCCTCATGTCCTCCTACAGTGAGTTTATTCTCCATCTCCTGTATCCCTTCATGTAATCAATAATACTTAACACACCGACTATAAATGAATCGTTTTTAAAGAGGTCTGAAGAATCGTCTGATACTCTTGGCTCTGCTAAACTTATGTTTATTTTTAGTATGTTTATGGTTGAGGAGATTTTACATCCCTCTTTAATACTGTAGTTTTTTTTTAAAGTACGTTCTGTGTGCACAGAGGTGGAGGCTAAGGGGGAGTCGGACCGTCTGACTGAAGAGCAGCTTTCAGCGATGATTAACAAATCTGAGCTGGTTAAAATCACCGACAAGCACCGACCATCTGGGACATGGGCCTTCTGGTACCCAGAGTCAGAGATGGACAAAACGGAGCTGGAAGCGGGACAGGAAGTACGTCTGAAGACCAGAGGAAACAGTCCTTTCATATGTGAGTCTGCAGTAGCTGCTGTTTTAGTTTGAACATTATTTTTTTAGAGTACTTCCAGTCATGAACACTTTTACTAAAGAGACTTGATACAAGTTTGTAAGGTGAGCTAACATCTAAACTATTTAAAAATAATTTCATAATGTAAAGTAGTGGTCTTCCAGTACGGTACTTAAAAATAACTAATTAACTGAAGTTACTCTAAAATAATAAAATATGAATTTATGTTTTAATACAGCATATAAAATGTGCAACTCTAGGCTTATTGAGATGGTCTGCTAGAATTAAATCTAAAATAGGGGACTGTTTAAATTAATAAAGAAAAGCTTTGCTCTTATTCACTTGGGTTTCTGCAGACCTGCACCTATATTTGTAATAACTACCTCTCCTTATTATATATAGTTTTTTTGCAATAGTTGTTAAAAGTAAATCAATAGTTTTGTGATTGCTGCTTTTTGGGTTTCCATTTTCCCATCCTTTAAAAGTCATAAATACCAATTTAAATGTCATAAATAACCACTAAATAAATGACCAGTAACTAATTATAATTAAATAAACAAAACTCTCACAATATTCTTTTAAAATGGATGGTTAATGGACGGTGTCCGCAGCAGAAGTGAGAGGCAGTCTCAGAAAGATTAATCCTCATAAAGCAACCGGACCAGACAACATCCCAGGGAAAGTTCTGAAGGAATGTGCGGACCAGCTCTGTGAGGTGCTGGCTGACATCTTCACCACCTCACTTGCACTGGAGTCAGTTCCCACCTGCCTGAAGACCGCGACCATCATCCCAGTCCCAAAGAGCTCCACAGTGACTGGTCTGAATGACTATAGACCAGTGGCCCTCACCCCGATAGTCGCTAAATGTTTTGAGAAACTGGTCATGTCCCACATCAAGGCAACCGTCAACATCAATGAGGACCCTCATCAATACGCATACCGTGAGAACCGATCAACAGAGGACGCCATTTCTTCCGTGGTCCACACTGCTCTCACCCACCTGGATCAGAAGGACTCATACGTGCGTCTGCTCTTTGTGGACTTCACATCTGCCTTCAACACCATGATCCCCCAAACTCTGATAGACAAACTATCTACACTTGGACTAAGCCCCTCTATTTGTAACTGGGTACTAGACTTCTTAACAGACAGACCACAGTCCGTGAAGATCCACAACTTCTCCTCCTCCACCATAACCCTCAGCACTGGCTCTCCTCAGGGATGTGTGCTGAGCCCCCTTCTGTTCACTCTGCTCACATATGATTGTACAGCCACACTTCCAGGCTGTCATATTGTTAAGTTTGCAGATGATACAGCGGTGGTGGGATGCATCACAAACAATGATGAGTCCAGCTACAGACAGGAGGTGGAACACCTGGAGAGCTGGTGCAAAGAGAATAATCTTCACATGAATGTGAAGAAGACAAAGGAGATGATTGTGGACTTCAGAAGGAACAAACACACCCACGCCCCACTGAAAATAGGTGGGTCTGCAGTGGAAGTGGTCTCCAGCTACAAATACTTGGGTGTACACATGAATGATAACCTCAGCTGGAGCAACAACACCACCAGCCTGATCAAGAAAGGTCATCAGAGACTCTACTTCCTCAGACGGCTGAGACGAGCTGGTCTGAGCAGCCCAGTCCTCACCTCCTTCTACAGGTGTGCAGTGGAGAGCATCCTGTGCTCCAGCATCAACGTGTGGCATGGAGGCTGCACAGTTGAAGAGAGGAAAGCTCTGCAGAGAGTGGTGAAGGCTGCACAGAAGTCTGTTGGAGTCAGTCTCCCCACAATCACAGACATTTATACCTCCAGATGCAGGAAAAGAGCCACCTGCATCATGAAAGACCTCACTCATCCAGCACACTCACTCTTTGCCCCACTCCCCTCAGGACGGAGGTTGAGGAGCATCAAGTGTAGAACCACTAGACTGAGGAACAGCTTCTACCCTGAGGCTGTTAGACTCATGAATAAATAAAAATAAAATAAAAAATAAACACTGCAAAATATCACATCATACTGATGCTGATCAAATAAATAATAAACACTGCAAAATATCACATCATACTGATGCTGATCTGTTTTCTTGTTGCTGTGTTCATCTGTGTTCATCTGTGACCATCTGCTCATACAAACTCATGTTCGTGCTGCTGTTTATTCCCACTATATTAGGCTTAGTGTATTACTAGTTGATGTTTTTCTTAGTTAGTTCTAGATGTTATTACTGTTTTTCTCTTTCATTTGTTGTTGGATGTAACTGGGACCTCGTGTACATAATCTCGTTTTCATCACATGTACCACATGCGGTGCAAATGACAATAAAGACTCTCTGACTCTGACTTAATGTGCCCTTAAATTAGAAATTAAATTAAAAACACTTTGTATTCTGCACAATGCTGCCTCATTTGGGCTTAGTTTTTGGTAATCAATGAGACAACGTAATATCTCTTATTAATCATCCACAGTTATATTTAACAATTTTTAAAGGGATACCTGTAGTTCTTTTTAGAAGTGGGATTGTTTGGAATTGCTATGAGCAATCAGTATCCTACCTGAAGCAAACAGATTGATCTCAGTTTAACGAACGAGTGAAAATTTTAAAAAACAAGATCACGTCTCGTTTGTTTAAAACAGCTTAAAGACAAAAAACATCAAATATTGCTACACCTTGTCACTTTCACATACATAAGTGAAGTCAAACATCTGTTTCAGTCCAAAACATCAGTACATTTAATGCAGAACATGAGAACAACTGATGGCTATCTGCCTTGTTTTCATTTTACAGACTATAAACAAGTCTGGGTTTTTGTTTCAGGCCACAATTCAACATATTATTACATTTAAAGGAACATAAGACCCATCCTGTTGCGTCATTTATGCCATTATCATTTAAAACATTTTTGCTGCTTTAATAACCTCTAACAATAGTTTTTCTTCATCTCCAAGTTTCTTTAGCCAAAGTGGATGGTGGAAATGTGACCAAGTGTAACTTCGCAGGAGATGAAAAGGCCGGAGCCTCGTGGACAGACAAAATAATGGCCAATAAAGCGGACGCCGGCGATTCTCAGAAGTCCGAAGGAGGAGGACAGGGAGCAGAGGAGGACGAATGGGTGAGAAGCAACGCCACATCAGATAAAATCAACAGCTGGATTAGAAATTTGCATCTAATTCAGAAAAAATTAGCCCATATTTTCCTGCTAATTTGTGGAAATTCTTTCTCATAATTTCGTAAATATCAGCTGCAAACTGCATGAACATTTTCAAACAGCTGTGATTCTGTAGCCGTTTTTGCACTGCACAGCTCTCCCCGGCCCAGCCCGGCCCGACCCGGCTTCTAACCCGGGTTCGTCTTGTTCGCAGTTGCCTTTCCGGGCCGGCGTCAGCCCGAGTTTTAGAACCCGACCGACGGAGGTTCTAAGCGGGCCGAGCTCCCGGGCCCAGTTTAAATAACACGAAGCGCGCACCCATACAGAGCATTTCCGCCTTTCAGCGCGAGCTGAATTTCATTAAAATATAACTACAGAAACGCCTAAAAAAATATGTGTTAGCTGAATATAAATATGTTAGTGTTTCTGAGTTAAATTTTTGTTAACAACTGATTACAAATCAGCTTATTTTAGAACGTAAATGAACAAACATAAACATAAATAACACCGAGCGCGCACACAAGAACTCCCTACCCACTTCAAGTTTTTAAGCGTGCGTCGGACCTGGAAATATCAACACGCCTCGGTGGTTCATTGGAAGAGCGTCGGTTTGCCACTCCAAACTTTATCTCGACTCGGGTTCGATTCTCACTTGGTTGAACTTATTTTACGTTTGTCTTTTATTGGATTAAAAAAAAAGGAGTTTGTGTTATGCCTGTGGTTAACACAAACTCCTTTTTTTTTTCCAATAAAAGACAAACGTAAAATAAGTTCAACCAAGTGAGGAAATGGCGTTGGCTAAGAACTCCCCACCCACTTCAAGGCGGCTCTCCGCACACTGCGAAATGAGCGGGGGCGGGCCACTGTCTCAGCCCAGAGTATTTAAAGTGAGACTAAACCCAGGTTGAGACGGTAACTCCTCCTTCCAAAATCTCCCTGAAAATGGGCGTGTCGAGAGACAAGGAAGGGTGGAGGTAGAGTTGTGCTTTTGTTCACGCCTCCACCTGCAACAACCTAAAACAAATTAAACCTCTAGCCAACAACATACACCAAGCAACAACAAAGAATAAACATGTAGATGTATTTATCTATTCCACCCATTCCATCCAAAACCAAAGGCCTAAAACAATGAAAATGAAAAGAAAAATAAAACCGCTTGTCAGGAGTGAAATGCAGCACTTCCATATAAGGTATGCACTTCTCATCTCTGCAGGGGATTGGCTCTGCTTGAACCACCTGTGTGACATCACACATGAGCAGACATGTCACACATGAGCGTTTGCACAAATAAGAAAATTAAGGTGTAATCCACCAGTTCAACCCATAGAACTACCGTAAACACATTTTTAGACCAAATATTGCCAAATATTGCCAATTTACACAGATATGCACAATTATGTGAGAATAAACACAGCCATAGTGCTAGATAACATTTTAAACACATTCTAGGGAGTTTATCAGCTAAAAAAAGTTAATTTTGGGTTTAGTCGCACTTTAAAAGGCAGAGAATTAACAGGTGTTCCAGCAGAGCCAATCAAGCCTGATTAGGCTGAGTTAAAAAAAAGGTGCTGCAGTAGGTTGCTGCTGTTTGTTTAGCAGACTGCAGCCAACCCAAACAAAACAATGATGTTTTTAAAACTGTCTTACCCTCAGGGTACATAACAACATTTTTCAAGTCAAGTCTTAACATTAATGACTCGAGTCTAAGTCATGTGATTAGAGTCCCCACCTCTGCTTAGTTGTACACCATATCAGAGTGAAATTAGGAATTACAGTTTACCTTAGTAAGTAACTAACTTATAAAGATTTGTGTGCCATCAAACTAGAAAAAAAAAATCAAAACTATTAAAAAGTTCAAACTGTGAGTGCCAGGTTTATTTAAAAAGTACATTAAAGTACTAATACACATACAGGTAGAGGTATGTAGAGGTTCCATCACATGTCCACGGCCTTGGGGAAGGGAGGAGTAAGGAGACAGACAAAGCATGTTTGGTTTTTTGTGGTTTTTTTCAAAACATGCCAGTAGGAGTTGAGATAAGTCCGCCGTCAAGGCCACAGTTTGGGTCAGGCAGAACTCATGAATTGCTGTTTCTGCCTTTTAAAGTCTCTCTGGTACAGTTCTCTAATGGAAACTCCAAACAGCCGAATTTATTCCTTATGCCGAAAGTCGAGCTCACAGCTTTCTCCAAGATTATTCCCACCGTTCATGGGTGCTGCCAGAAAGTTCACAGTCCTGATAGCAGCACGGTGGCACAACTGGTAGAGCTGCTGCCTCTCAGCGAGAAGGTTGCCGGTTCAAATCCCGGTCCGGGGCCTTTCTGGGTGGAGTTTGCATGTTCTCCCCGTGCATGCGTGGGTTTCCTCCGGGTACTCCGGTTTCCTCCCACAGACCAAAAAACATGCTTGTTAGGCTGATTGGTGACTCTAAATTGACCCTAGGTGTGAGTGTGAGAGTGGATGGTTGTTTGGTGTGAGTGAGACAGGTCTCTCTTGTAAATGAGTCCCCGTGACTCAACGAGGCTAGCCTGTATAAATAAAGGTTGAATGAATGAATGAATGATAGCAACCTGCTCCAGCTCTGACGCAGCTGAAAATAATTCAGTCTGAGTGCTGCCAAGCATCGACACATCCACACAAGTTTGTAGACAATCCAGATTTCACCAACCCAAACAGAAGAATTCTAGTTGTCATCATGAATCCAATTTGTTTCTGTCGAGGTAAGAGGGTCCTCCTTACCTTGACTCCTGTTGGGAGAAGTTGATCAATTTTGTTGAGAGACCAGCTGATCAAATCCTTCAAATTAGGAATGTATGCAGGAAAAAAAAAGAGGCTCTTCACGGGTTCACAACACGAAAGAGTGCAAGCAGGGAAGAGGGTGGGGGTGCACCAATTCCTGCCAGGTAGATTTTTTGAATAATCAACACAAACACTGACTTGACCCGTTTAGAAACATCAATTTCCATGACAAAATATTTCATATAGAAACTGAAAGTGGCAGCTACATTTTCTGAATGGGTAAAAGATTTATTTAGATGTGTCAGTTTTGAACAGATGCTGTTTGTTTTTATGATCTGAAAAACAACCTGATTGTTCTGACGGGAACGGTGCAGCAGGATCCATCTGTGGCTGAATGTTGTTTCTTTGTCTCCCTCAGGATGATTGAGGAAACCACCTCTTCTCATCAGCTCTACCTCTGGCTGAGTGTTGAGCAGTCCTCTGGCCTCCAATCTGAAAACCGTACGTCACGTCCACAGCTTGGGACAAAAAACACTTTTTCTCTGTCAGCGCTGTGTACTTTACATTTCTCTTCTTGTTTTCCCACACACCAACACGCTGCCATTAATTACCTTTCCAAATTAGAAGACGGGTTATATTTAAAGCCTGTTCCACATAAACAGCTGTTTCCTGTTAAAAAGCTTCGTCTCATTGCACATTTTTTGTTTTCTTTAGCTCTCCAACTTAGGAAAACATCTGATTATCATCTGTCCACGACTAATTGATTTCTACAAAGTAATGGCTTGAGTGCAATTACACTTTTATTCAATTTTAACAAATAAATGTTTGATAACTTTAAGCAAGAATACAAACATATAAGTAACTTCTGACCTTTAGAGCCGACTACATGTATTAAAGTTCCCATTTATTGTTACAATTAATCACAACGGTTCAGTGTTTGCTCAAGGAAGGCTGTCATGTTACCCACATTTTTCTTAAATACTAAAACAACCTGGGGTGTTTTAAGCAATAACATACTTGGTGTTTTTTTTTTAAAGCTTTTAATGTAGCTTCCTGTTGGGAGAAGTTGATCAATTTTGTTGAGAGACCAGCTGATCAAATCCTTCAAATTAGGAATGTATGTGGTTAACACAAACACAAACTTAATTCATATATACCGGTAGTTCTTATTTTTTATTCCCAGCGCCAAGAAAAGTTGCTTTATTTGAAGAAAACCGCATTTTGGATCTGCTCTGATCATGTTGTGCAATCAAAGTAAAATAAATCTGCTTTTATGATTAAATCAGCGACTCCTGGTGAATCTGTAGTGCAGCGATGACTAAAGAGTTAACTGAAATTTTAATTTTAGGATGTTTTAGGAAAAAAAAAATCAAAGAAGAACTTCTGTGTTTTGTGTAAATTCTTGCTTTACTTAAACTGAATGGCTCATGTAAGTGGAAATAACATGATTAATGGGTTGGTTTTCACTTAATGCATAAAAAAAATGTCCTAATAATTTAAGGCTTAGCATTTCTTAAAAGATTGCATGCTGGTCATCACCTCTCAGATCATGGGAAATGAGTCATAGCCATTTTGGGAAAACCTTGAAAATAACTCAAATCATGTCAAACTGTAAGAAGTATATACAGGTAGTTCTCAACTTACGACAGCCTCGAGTTACGACGTTTCGCAGTTACGACACGCAACTCCATTAAAAAAATATAATATTTTGAAAAATTTTATTTTGAAAGCCGAGTTCCAACTTCCTTCCGGTTTTGACGCCAGAAGCAGTAGCTTGACGGTAGGGCTGAACGATTTTGGAAAATAATCTACCGGTAATTGCGATTATTTTTTTTCTCTATAAATTGCAATTGCGATTTAAAACGCAATTATTTTTTTAATATCTTCTCAAGTATTTTTCAACGAACAGAAGCAATAAATCAATCTGTTTTATAATAAACAATGTCAGATTTATTTAAAGCAGAGATTACAATAAAGCAAACAAATCTATGCCTTTTCTTTTCACCATTTCTATTTTTTCTTGTTTCATAAACATAATAGTAAACATGTTAAGTGAACTTCCTAACTACTGTCTGAACTTCACATGACAGTTAATAAATAAATATAAAAAATTAGATATAAAAAAATTACTGTTTGAAGTTCAAACAGTTCGGTCAGTGATCCCTGTCGGCTGATACTTTGCTTACTTGAAGTTGAAGCACTGGTTGTTGTCATTCTAGCCATGCAACCATCGTAAATGTCTTTGTGGTGTTTTTTTTAAGTGTTGATAAAGATTTGTGTCACGTGACCAGTCAAATTGCAGCTTTTGCGATTAGAAAATCTAATTTTATCATATTGCGATATTATTGCAAATGCAATTAATTGTTCAGCCCTACTTGACGGCAGAAGCAGCGCACTCAGTGGAAAATTACAGGAGACCTTATTGTTGGACCGGAGGTTTACGAGGCAGAGGAGGTTAGGAGCAACGAGCTAACATGCTAACAGACCTTACTGTAAACGCCCTGGACCGCGCAAAGCACAGGCAGCTGCAGATGTTGGTGGAGCAACGAGCTAACATGCTAACACACGGAGGAAGGCTTCACCAGCTCCCAGTAAGAAATTAACTCTTTTTTTTATTTTTATTATGGCTCCAAATGTATGTGTTTTTTGATAATTATGTAGGGTACTGTGCTAGGATAGGCTAAGTGCTTATTAATACAGTACTGTACATGTACAGTATATGGTGCAGTATTTATGTATGTTCCAACTTGCATTGAAATTCAACTTAGGACGGCACGTAGGAACGGATCTCCGTCGTAAGTCGGGGACTACCTGTATTGGGAATGACTCTCAGCTACCTCCGCACCACATTTTAGCACAATTGCTGCAAAACTGTCTTATCTGTAGCCATTGTTGTGTTTTCTAATGGGCCCAGCATGTCAAGTTTATTTATATAGCAGAAATGTAAACAACATTGATCAAAGTGCTTTAAAACAAACAAAAATTGAGACAATCATACAAAAAATACAACCGGTTGACAAAAAAAGGCTGAAAAGAAATTACCATATTTTTCGGACTATAAGGCGCATCGGCTTATAAGGCGCAATGTCATGGAATGGGTATGTTTTCATACATAAGGAGCATTAAGTGAAACAAGTTAATTTTGGCAGATTTTGGAGCACCATGTACCACATAAAATTGGTTTGAGGTCTGTAAGCACAACCAGAAGGAATACATAAAGTGCACTGGTTTATAAGGCTCACTGTCGATTTTTGAGAAAAATTAAAGGATTTTTAGTGCGCCTTATAGTCCGAAGAATATGGTAATGCAAAAAAGCAGAAATGTGAAGGAACTCTAACTGAACTGGAATAAAAGCAAACGTTAAAAAGTGAATTTTCAGACAAGCTTTAAAACACTGGAACAGGTTGTTCCTAAAGTCGAGGTTTGTGTAGTCTGTGGCGGCCATCTTGAATAGGGTTAGACATACATCCAATGATTTTCTGCAAGTTTCCTTAAAATCCATCAGTGGTTTATGAGATATTTTGTTAACAGATAGACTCTCAGAGATACAGGTAAAACATTTTTGCCCACTTTAGCTATTTGGCTGCTGGAAAACACAAGAAATGTTTAACACAATAAAGATGTTTTATTTCAGAACTTTTCAACCTAAACAGCAACAGTGATGATGCTCAAATCATCTAAGACGTTTGAGGAAACGTGCAGAAGTTCAGCACGTCTAAAGATCAGCAGCAGGATTCGGGGCGCTGCTTTTAAACTTTGGACTTAATCTCATCAGAAGGGAAGAAACGGATGTTTAAAATAATAAAAACATTCAGTTTGTGAAACGTTTTGATTGGCAGGCAGCAGCAACAAGACAAAAACTTTTTGTTTTCATAAAGAGACAAATTTATAATTACCGGATGTAAGAGCAGCATGCTTACAATTAATAAACAAAGTTACGTTTTTGTTTTTGTTTTACCACTCTATAAATAATGCATAATAATATTTACATAAACAGCGCTGCACGTTTTACAGTCTGCAACACTATGGTTCACTCGGGTTGCCATGTTGAACCCAATGCAAACCTATAAGTTCGGTTTACTTTACAGTCATCTGATGACCCGAACCGTCAGAACCACGGATCGATGAAGCGATAAACGCTGCTTCTGTTACTCCAAGTGAGCAGTCTCTCTCTCGAACCACTCCAGGATGATGGCTTTGTTCTCGCTGACCCACTGGATGTTGACCTGGGTTTGCTCTATGGCCCGCTGCCCGGTCAGGACACCGTCCATCTCCGAGTTGATGAAATACGTCAGCTGTCCACACAAACACACAATCAACACACAACGTTAGGACATGACACACAGAGGATGTTTCTGAACACATTTCCGATTTCTGTCTCAGGTTTGGGGCTCTGCCAGACTTCAACCTGACATTACTGTAGTTTTCAGCCTTGAGACTACAGCTGCGTCTGAGAACATCAGCTGCACGTTCAGATGAAGATGATTAATGGAGCCACTTTAGCTAACAGGGTTGACTAAAAGTCAAAAGTTGAGTTCTTGTGCCCTGCAGGGACTTTAGCTTCTGCAGACACCTGAGGTAGACAACGCAGCACATGGGCTGAAATTTATGCCATTACAAACTGAATTGTAATTCCTGTTTTGAAACGGAGCATGCATCAGGGTATGAATTCATTTGCGTTGAAAATTCAGTTTCAAAATTCAGTTTGTGGTGTCACACATCCGGGTCCTTCCAGAGTAGTCGAACGCAGATTGACAGATTAATGTTTCACGACATGTCGTGCCAAAAAGTAAAGTGATGGTCTGCCAAAAATTGATTGGCGCCTCCGGAGCTTGCACGAGAGGACTCGCTGTTTCAGTTCTTTGAAATTGAACGAGATTAACCCCTAAAACTATTGTTTGTTTGCTCGATCTTATAGCAAAGGTGTGTCTCAGTTTACTTTTTCCTTCATGAATGCACTTTAATGGTCAAAAAAACTTTTTCTTTGGCAGCCCGCCATAGATCGATTACAGGCTGCTAAAAATTGATTATGGCTCGTAATTTAACAGAATTTAACAAGCAGGCGAAATGACCCGACCCCCACCTTCTTCATATCTAATAAAATTGGTGTCAAACATTTGTGCTGGTTTGTGCAGCAACATTTTTCGTTTGTGCCGCTATCATTTTAAAGATATTAATAAATATTTGCTGAGGTCATGAAAGGTCAACCAGCCCCTCACTTACTTTCTTCAGACCAGACAAAATTAGTGTCAATCAACTCAGCTACATTTGTGCAGCAAATATTTCCTTTTGTGCTGCTTTTGCTTTGAAGATATTAATGAAAGTGTA